>FIZR01026899.1:0-60526 GCA_900060175.1 Ferrisia virgata
GTAAGATAAGCTATCATTGTATACCATATGTAATTCAATTGCAATGTATAATAAAGCAGTACGAAACTAGTCTTCGATGCGTTCATATCACAACACTAGAGTTGGACTGCGATTTTGTTGACGCGATTCATGGTTCTAGCTTTGAATACTGGACGTTTTGGCTTTTCTTGCAGTAGTTGTAGATACTGAAACACCAAGATGAAAATCAGCAGGTACGGCCACAACCTACTCTAATGTTCAGGCTGGAATCGCTAGTAACGCCAATGCCGCATTTTCAGCATTATCATGACCAAAAGAACGCACACCTTCATGGCAGTAGTAATCTTTTTTAGTTATAACTTTTTTCTGTGGGGATAAATGAAAAATTCAGTTGAATTAAATGTCAGAAAAAATGAAATCTATCTGTTATGTATATAAGCATTTTAAAGAAGTATGGATAACGAAAAAGTCATCTTTACCTAATAATTTTATTAGAAGCATCTTCATAACAACGATATGTCCAGAAAGTTTTTTTCTAGAACATTCTTACAGTTTCACAGATAAAAAGTTAAGGATGTAACACTATCTGATGGTATGTTTACTTTTGTATTTTACTTTATTGAGCGCTAGTTAACAGGGAAACAGTGAGAAAACCTTATGTGATGTTTGCAGTTTTTTGAAAATTACAGGGGTAAAAATATTTTGAATTATAAAAAACTTTATGTTGTCGGAAAGAGTATAAAAAATACTACATTTTGCTCATTGAAAGCATTATAGTTTTTGAAATAACAAAAAAACAAAGTAGTGATTCAAATATACTTCAAAATCTATTATTCTCAACTCGGTATTTCCAATAAACACAATAAAATTTTTCATGCTCTTTCCAACAGATAGCTTTTTGTAATTTAAATTAATTTTACTCCTGTAATTTTCAAAAAACTGAAGATATCAAAAAACGTTTTTACATTGTTTCCCAAATAAAAAGTTCCCCATCTGATGAATAATTTCATTTTATTTAACAATTATTTCAACCAAAATTATCATTCATCCCTTCAGAAAAAAGTTATCTACAAAAAATTACAATAAAATACAGAAATCCCATTTAATGGCATGTTAATGTGGGCTCAATATCGGTGCTGGCGGCTCAAACGGTTCTGGCCTGGAACAATAGAGAAGGTTGTAGTTTACGCCATTGTTTCAAAGTAATTGTAAACACCAAATATCGTATTATAATAATACTGAAATTGAATAAAGATTATGGTCGTGATGAGTTAAAAATGTAATTTTAAGCAGCATGGTTGATTCCAAATAAGCATAGTACGACTTCACTATATCATTAAATGAAAAGATAAAAATAAAAAAACAAAAATTGAAACTGAAATCGAAAAAAAATGAACTGGTTTTTAAACCTGTAAAAAAATTTCTAAGTGAAAACCACAACCAAAACTATTATGAACTGGTTCATTACCACCTTGCCCTTACATACACTGATCTGTTCGTACTAATCATCCCTTCGAATCTACCCTAACAACCTGCACATCACAAAGGCCCCCACACATACCTACCAGAATGATACGCACATACTTCAGGGGAATTCGGCCTGCTTGCACCAAATGCCTGCTCAAACCAAAAGGCGAACCTGTCCCTCACATACCCTGAGAGACTGGCTTGTAAGCGAACAAGTAAAAATCCACAAGTTTAAAAACAATAGTATATTCCACAAGCTCCAGCTATCAAAATATTTGAACCCTGCGCTGCTCTGTATTTAACAGTTTTTTGAGAGCGACCATAAAAACTACCATTTATGGATATAAGGGGGAAAACTTCCCTTCTACCCCTATACTTACTTTAATTCCTACGATTCTAATTTAAAATCCTTATAGTCCTATAATTTTCTTATATATTGCTTTCAAAATCTGCACAGAATACATAACTTAAAATCTACAACCATTCAGAATATTCTGGGTACCAAGAATACTGAACTAAAATTTTTTATAATGCTTGTAACTCTCAGAGAATTCAGAATTCTTGAAACATCCAAAATTTCTTCTGCTAAATCAATTATGAAGAGGGATGTGGTGGCTTTTTTCGCTTTTTGACATTGAAAACAGCTATTTCTGGCATAGCTCCTCTCCAAATAGAGTCCGATGATTGAAATTTGGTATGTAAATTTAGTAGTCTTAAATTTTTTCTTGAGGGTTTCGAATTTTCAGTCCCATTACACGTTATCACATCCCCCCAAAAGTAGTTTTTGGGTGGTTGCTGTTATTTGTCAAATTTATCCTTCCTTTATCTTCTCCCGCCGCAAATTAAGCTTCGAAGGTTGAAATTTGATACATGCTTTCAGTAGGGATTCTAGATGTGACTTGATGGGAGGGGGGATGCAGACAGCTATTCACTTCAATATCCACCTGATAAAAAACTGATTTATTCATTAATTTTTGAAAAATTTACCACCCAACCAACGTGTATAATTTTTTAAAGAATATTTCTCGGTTCGATGCCATTATTTTTTTTCGCGTTTGTGCACTATTTTCAATTCTCAAACGTATATTTTTCTGGCAAAGGAATTGTTCAAAATGAATTTCACGTTTTAATAAATAAATAAAAAAAAAAAAAAAACTAACGAAAGAAGAAGTAATTTATTTCGAGCAGAAGGGGAAGAGAGTGCATGCAGCACGTTTCTACTTTCTTTGTCGAAAGTTTATTACGTGTAACGAAATATTACAAAGTTTAGACTTGGTAAAGTACGCTGGCTTACGTTGACCGTGAAAATGTTGATGGTTTGAAATTTTTATTTCACGTTTAAACGGTAATTAATGATTGTACGTCTCTTTCCATTAGCGCAAATACTAATAAATATAACTCTTAAGAGGAGGTGGTATACCTCGCGTGTGAATAGTACGTGAGAAGTACACGAAGCTGTAATAACGTCTGGTGTCAAAACTCGGTTTATGAATATTCCCGATGCGATGGCGAGCGTGAGCGCAAAATAATTTTAACATATGCAATTACAAAAGAAGAACGAAAATAGTACTCTTCTGAATAGTGAATAGTAGGCTTGCAATTTATAGTTCGAAGGAATGACGTTCGCGAACTATTTGGGTCGATGTGAAAAAAAAATACAAGTTTGTACAATTTGTGTTGTGTGACATGACTTCCAGTCAAATGTGAAAGTGATTTCGCAATCATGTGTGCTGAGTTTGTTATTTTTATTTATGACTTTCGTAACATAAATGATTTTTGCTTGGAACCAAAAGGGTAGAGAAGAGGAAGGGAGTAAGGTAAATACCACACAAGGCCAATTTCGTATTTTTTTTTAACAGTTGGGTTTAATAATTAGAACATCGGAAAATAATCTCGCGATGGACCCCTTACAAGTAGATAATTTTCTGTATTTCCATCCAAAATTTTCGTCAGAGCCTCAGGGCCATCGACGTAGACGTGAGATGTAAATATAATTTTCATTCATTGTTTCCATCAAAACCTTATGTTGATGGATCCTTTCTACCTCTCTCCCTACTAGACACACCAACAGTTTCTATCGATCCACCATATACCAACTTTCAGGCGTGGGAGGAGGGGGGGAGGTCAAAAGTCTACAAAATTAGTTTCTCACAATCATCCCCTAAAATATTGATCTTAGAATAAAAGTACACCAGCAGCATTTTATTCTATTCCGAACTCCCAAAAAAATAAGCTACCTATCAAAGTTCTTTTCAACTTAAAAGAGAATGGGGCTAAGATCTTTTCAAGTTTGGGTGCATTGAGAGGTGACACAAAAATAAAGGAAAGCGTGTAAAGTGAACATTTTCAATAATTCTATCTAGAAACATCACTTGGTACCTATCACTTTCCACCAATACATTTTCCAATTTCGAACCTCTCGCCCTTCAGCAGACCTATAAATACTGGTGAAATGATAGTGTCGAATACTGCATTTGAGGGACCTCTGACTAAAAAATGAAAGCTGGTAGGGCTCACACGAAAGAAAAACAGGAATTTGCAAAAACAATAGCTTTTCGATGAATCCCATGACAGTTGAGGAGATGAGAGAGAAACTTCGAGGTAAATATACTAGCCCCTGTCAAGGTTAAACAATTTTTATGTACTTGGAGTGGGTTTTGCAGGAGAATTACCCCTTGCTCCTTGTTGATTTAAGCTTGATTAGGTGTCCACGATTTTTATGAACAGACAAAAATTGTTAAAATACACCAAACATAGAGTTATTCAAGAACCACTGAAAGAAAATTGCTCTCAAAATTTTTTTAAAATCAATGGCCACTCCTGAACGAGTATCATCAAAGAATTTCCTTTGTTAGTGTTCAGAAAATAAGAATAAATCAGAAAAATAGGATTTTTTAAATAGGTGCACTTAAATAAGGTTGAGTAGAAATCCATTAAATACTTCATACCATTTTAATAAAAAATTGTTTAGATTCTGAAAGATTTTACAATTTGAAGATCGTTGAAGGCGCTAAGGAAATACCAAAAGTAGCAACGAGTGAAGACAGCACGACATTCAAGCATGTAGTAAAATTATGTTGACATTATGTCAGAATTTGTGGTGTCTACAAGAAATTTCGTGTTGAAATGGATAAGTGGAAAGTGCGAATCAGAGATATATCTTACAAAAACACTGGGAACGAAAAAATTTGAATTTTTCAGGAAATTTTTATTAAAAGAAAAATAATAATTTGATTATGTTTCAGAAAGTTCTGACGAAATAAAAACGATGCAGCAATGTTGCTCTGTAATTTTGAAAAATTTATAACGATGAAATTAAATTAAGAAAAAAATTATGCGTTGTACAGTTATACTGATTTAAAAAAGAGCATAGCTTTGCGATGATTTCCAGCCAGATTTTCATGACTCATTACAATCATGAGAATTGAAAAACGATGCTTTTTTCCTAATCTAGCATTGCGGATAGGAAGGGTTCAATAGGGTGAGAGAGTTGAAATCTCCAAAAGGTACATCGAAGGTCTTTACAGACAGGATATACCTAATTTTAAACTTCCTAGCCCAATTTGAAGCGGAATTATGCGAGGAACAAACTCTAAAAATTAAAAAAATCGATCAAAAAACGACATATTTAGTGCTGTGAGGGGGTGCAATGGGGGTGAAAAGTCGAGTCTCTCGAAAGACACGTCTAGAGCTCGTACTAAATATACTCAGCTAATTTCGAGTTCCTGACTGAATTAGAAAATAAGAAAAAACGATCAAAAACCCACATGTTTGGAGGCTGTGAAGTTGTGAAATGGAGCTAAAAAGTCGGAACCTCCAAGAGGCACATTTAGAGCCCCAAATAAACTAACATACCAAATTTTAACTTCCTAGCTCAATTTGGCGGGGAGATAGGGGAGGAATAGCCCTGTTTCAAAGTCAAAAAGGGGGAAAGCTCCATATCTCCCCTCCTAATTTACTTAGAAAGTTGATTTTTATATATGTCACACAACTTCTAATTTTCTATCAATCGGTTTAAAAAAGGTCAATTTTTGCGGGTTTTAACCCCTCAGCACCCTCTCCCCTATACTTGGGGCGTAACTGAATTTTGACCCAACTTCATCCCCATTCGTATATATCTAATCCGCCTCACAACTGAGCCAATTGATCGAATCTGAGTGATTTTGGTAGGTATTGCGTGGAGTAAGTGATTTCAATGTCCATAAATATTTGGCATGGCTAAAAATCGTCTTAATGCTCTTTTAGGACCCTAAAACGGATTTTGTTGATATTGTCCCCCTCACCCACCATTGGTTGATAGACTATAATAGCTGGGTTTTCATTGACAATATGTCATTGAAAATTAGGCTAAAAAAGGGGAGAAAGCAATGGAGAAATACCTATATGCCTGTATAATATATCGTATTGTATGTACATATATGAACAAACATACATAATGAAGTTATTTATAACTAAAGAGAGCTGAGATTTAAAAAAATTGACCTTCAAACATGGTGAAAAAAATTTGATATATCACCCCCATCATATGAAGAAAATCTGGATCTATACGCTGCCCGCCTTGAAAAATTACTCCAAAGAAAACAGGTTCAAATCATGAACCTTTTTTATGGCCCTCCCCTTGCTCGATACGACTGGAACTACGGTTTACTGTTTATAACCCATTTCACAATCAAACAAATTTGGTCGATAAGAACAGAAGTTGCCAATCAAAATCTGTTCCAAAACGATCAATAAACACCACACAATCTTCATTGAAATCTTTAGTTTTGAATACATCTCGTCTATTTTCGATAAATAACTAAGGCAAAAATATTTCTATCACATTTCTGTTGACAGCACAAATATTTCATCTACCAGACATGTCAGAACTCGATCTTGGTCAACTTAGGCCTACATTCATTTCGCTAATTAGCTCATTTATATTACCACCGAACTATTATCTGAGTCGTATTTTTTCAAAAGAAGAAAAAATTTTTCAGAAAAGCAATCAATTTGTCAATAATTCTCAAACACGAATACAATATTAACACGATGACAAAAACAAGTAAAATTGTAATAAATTTCGCCTAAAAATACCCAAAAACCTTGCTCGCGTCCGGTAATAAATTCGAAATGTGTGAAAAGAACATAAGGGAAAGAAGAAACCTTCTGCTCGAATATGAATACGAATAGGCTACGTCCTCATTTGTCATTAGCAATCAAAACGACGCCACTTTCGAAAAAAAATAATAAAAATTAATAAACAACGAAAAGTGTAGAAAAAGAAAAACTCTCGCAGCAAATCAGAATCGCATCGTAGATATAAAGCTGAGAAAGTGAGTAGTAGTAAAAAAAAAGAAAAATAAAAGAACGAAACTGTCCCGAGTCAAAGACGTTCACTAACATCGAGGACATGTAATAATGAGGTGTTTTAAAAATCGTGGGTGCTTTTCAGACGGTATTTTGGCACCGGTTACAAATTCTTGTCATTTTTTCGAAATGAATCCGCATTGTTTACTTTTAAATCGCGCATTTTTATCACATATGTGCGCATGTTTTTCTAGTACCCCACCATAAAGACCATGATGTCTCGGTTCGTGGTTTCTATTTGAATGGTAGGTATTTGTACGGCATTTTAGTTGTACAATTGATAAAAAGCTGCGCGTTTCAGAGGTTATCGGTCTGTTATTGTTTTGATCGTATAAAATTTTTCTATTGTCGACGTTCATCATCGTATAAGACGCAAATATGGTCGCATCGGAGGTGCAAAATCCTGAGCTGACCTGTACCAAACCTGTATTGGATTTTAAATCCGATCCCGATGACGATTTAAACCCGCCTATGGATCCGGCTAAATATTTGTAAGTTGAAATTGACAATTTTTTGGCGTATTTTTTCCTTTGATTTAATTTTTTCCTAATCGATATGTCTCTTGCGAAATTTAAAATTATTTCACTCAATAATCTATACTCTAGGTACCTACTTCGTGTATTTAATTTCAAAGGGGAGTTGGGGTTGTCCTTGTTGTTTTTAATACTTTCAAACTGCGACCGTATCGTTTATTATTATTTTGACATCGTAGGACATTTCCTAAAGGAGTAATTTTCCATTGACACGCATTATTTTTATTAAACTTCAATAATGTATTATTTTTGAAAATATTTTCCTTTCGTACCATGTTTCTCCTAGCTACGTGAAAATATGTACTCGATCATTTTATACATATCCTTACATCGCCCTTCATCTCTTCGCCGCATTACGTGACGGTAAGATGTAAAAAAAAAAAAATAATAAAATGATAATTTGCTGACTTGAAATGTGAAATATGATTTTACATTTACATTGTATGTACGTACAGTAAAGCAAATCATGTTGGAACATGAACTGCAGCAACGTACACTGCGTTGACAAATTTTATTTGACATGTGTAGGTTTTATGGAATTCATTATGCACCGAACCGAATTCCGTTCACGTAACGAGAAAATTTTTTTAATTAGAATTTTTCCCAACCAACAAGCATCGTATTATGCACGTATAATTCCGCCCACTAGTTTCAACTTTCGAACACGCTGAAATTTATATTTATCGGATGCATATTTTTACGTAGGTAGGTAGGTATTTTATCGCCAAAAATATACCAATTACTGAAAAGAATTGTCACCTAGGATGAATTTTTTTCTCTTATTTATTTCCACGAATTCAATTCAAAAACAATATTGTTTTTGTTGGATATTTTAATTGATAATAAAATCGCAATAACAATCGGTAAATTTGGAATTTGACCAAATCAATACAGCTATAAATTCATTTTATGGCACAGGCAGGTACTTACTCAACATATTTAACGCAATGTGCTACCTACGTAAGGCAGAAGACTAGAGGTACACGAAATAAAAGCACATTTATTCGAAAATATTGCGAATAGGCCCTGGGATTCATTCTTTAGCTTGATTTAAGATATCATTATATTGTGAAAAGAAAACGAGATTATTATAATGAGCTTTTGACCTACGGCGAATGTTGGTTGGGAGATATCAACAACATCATCAGTTTTACAGTCGCAGAAATCTGTCAAAATCATTTTTGAGCTTAATACGTAGATAATCGTTTAATTCCTTGTATTTTATTTTTTACAAACATTAAAATCATTTACTCAGCTTCATATTGACAAAAATCACTTTGGCCAGTAAGCTTATATTGATACCAAATCAGATATATATGAGTGGAGTTGACGTTGAACCATAATTCAGTAGTATCCAAAATCAGGAGACAAGGTACCAAGGAGTAATATTCGCGAGGTTTATTCATTTTTAAATCAACCGATGAAGAATTAAAAGTTGTACAACAACAGCATATCCAAAAATCAGCCTCCTTGACCTTGGAAAAGATTGCTTTTTCGGGTAATTTCGCCTAAAATTGAGCTAAAGTACTGAAATTGGAGAGGTAATTCTTCAATTTTACAAGTCCTTTAGCAATATGGTTCATATTAGTGATGCGTATCAAATCACAAAGTGGTGACATTTCCTCAAATTCACCAGTTCAGTCAGAGTCCTGTGAATATTGTTAATTAGATTCAAATTATAGTACGTACAACAGCGGTTCTTTAATCTTACAACTTCATTCGTAGAATTAAGATTATTATTAATGTTTGTGACTTAAATAGACAGTATCGCGACAGGATTTGTAAAATTAAAGAACCCTCACAAGACTGTGACTGCGTTTGTGAAATTAAAGAACAGTCATAGTACTGCGAATATTGTAAATGACGGTTGAATCACAGTACTGTAGCTGTTGTTTAATTTTACAAGTCTGGATTGTGACATTGGCTCTTCGCGTTCTTAGAATGAAAAACACACAAATGAGAGAGGTGCATGGAGTGACCAATCATCAGCTCATCAACTCACTTTGTCCTGGCCAACAATGTATAATCATCAACCAGTATTCTAACAGTATCAAGGTACTCCAAAAGTGCTGACTTGGCTAAAATTTTTATAGGGATGGCAGAAATGCTCCACCACTTTACCAAGTAAAAGACATTGCAAGGTTATCACATGGATCTTAATCTACTGATGGTGCATAGAGCTGATGTAGTGTGATTTTGTATATCCGTTGTCACAATATCATTGATGAGACTTGAATCACAGTACGGAGACTGACGTTTAATTTTACTAGTTTACTTACAGTACTGTATTGCAGGTGGACCTGTAAAATTAAACAACAGTCACAGTACTATAAATATTATTAATGAAACTTGAATCACAGTATTGTGACTGATCATCAGTTTTACAAGCCTGGTCATAGTATTGTGAATATTATTGACCAGACTTAAATCGCAACACATTCTTTAATTTAAAAAGTCCACTCACAGTACTGTACTATAACACTACTTTCTGAAATTGAAGAACCATCACAGTACTGCCAGTGGACTAGTAAAGTTAAAGAATAGTTACAGTATTGAGAATATTATTGATGAGACTTAAATCACAGTATTGTGACTGTTCATCAGTTTTACAAGCCTGGTCATAGTATTGTGAATATTATTGGCCAGACTTAAATCGCAACGCATTCTTTAATTTAACAAGTCCACTCACAGTACTGTACTATAACAAGACTTTCTAAAATTGAAGAACCATCACAGTACTGCCAGTGGACTAGTAAAGTTAAAGAATAGTCACAGTATTGAGAATATTATTGATGAGACTTAAATCACAGTATTGTGACTGTTCATCAGTTTTACAAGCCTGGTCATAGTATTGTGAATATTATTGGCCAGACTTAAATCGCAACGCATTCTTTAATTTAACAAGTCCACTCACAGTACTGTACTATAACACTACTTTCTGAAATTGAAGAACCATCACAGTACTGCCAGTGGACTAGTAAAGTTAAAGAATAGTCACAGTATTGAGAATATTATTGATGAGACTTAAATCACAGTATTGTGACTGTTCATTGGTTTTACAAGTCTGTTCACAATATTGTGAATATTATTGATGAGACTTAAATCGCAACGCATTCTTTAATTTTACAAGTCCACTCACAGTACATAACAGGATTTTCTAAAATTGAAGAACCATCACAGTACTGTTAGTGGATTAGTGAAGTTAGAGAAGAGAATTAAATCACAGTATTGTGATGGTTCTTCAATTTTACATGTCTATTTGCGGTACTGTGATGGCTCTTTAATTTTACAAAGTACACATCATACAGTTTTGAAGAATGGTACTATTACTGCGAGTAGACTAGTAAAATTAGAGAACAGTCACAGTACTGTTATTATTTGAGTCGCATATACAATATTCGCAGTACTGTGACAAGATTTGTAAAATTGCAGAACCCTCACAGTACTAACTGTGATTTAAGGCACATTATTAATATTCACAGTACTGGCCTAAACATGCTTTTATGGGTAAAAGATGTCTCGTTGCGCTGTAAACACGACTGTACAAATTGACAACGTATTTTTTGTAATTCTTATTTACAGAAAATGTAGCCAGTAATCATTGATCTCACTGTCTCGGCGTTTAATGGGAGATTTTTCGTCAAAGAAGTGCACAGGGGAAAAGTGCAACACAAGTTAAAAAATATACGCGTAATCACTGCGCAACTGCTTGCACAGCCAAGTTATATGGGAGAGCTGCTTGACGAAAAGTTGATGGGCCCATTAGGTATCCAGGAGTATAAGATCAATGACAATGATGGCGCACTTTGATAGAATCCCACAGCCCACAGGTAGGATCTTGGAGAAAAATGTTGAACCAAATGACAAAATTGTTTCCTGCAAATTCTTTCTCAATATTTTTTCTCTTGAAAAAAGTTATCTCTATTCATCTGTTTCTTCAATTTTGTACCTTAAATTTTAGTCAGATTTTATTCTTTGTTGTTTTGTGAAAGAAAACTACGCGTATAATATCAAAGTAGAGGCAGCGTATCAACAAAGTAAATTACAAGATCCATCGGGGACTAATTTGAATGAAAGGGTATATCCTTCAGTTAAAATTCAATCACAGCTAAAATTTTCAGTGGTAGAAAACGGTGAACAAAAAAGGGGCCCTTACATGAATTTTGCTCAGTACTTATATTGAAGAAGATACTTCCTTACTCATTAAAATGAATCAGTAATGAATTAAATTTTTCAATTCGGCTGATTTATGGATATGTAACATATTTTGAGTTGAATCTATTTCACATAAAATTTCTACTTCCTTGTTTGCTCGAATGGACTGCTAAGGATTTCTCAAGTAGAGTTATTTTTGAAATAAAAACACGTAGATATTTTTTTGTATATCAAGTGGAAAGAAATTTTGAAACACTTTTCCTCTCGGGATAGGAAGATGCATTTTGAGATGTTGAATCTCTGTGCTTTTTTGTATTCGTTAAGTGATCCTTTTATGAAACTTTAACGAATTTCTGGGGACAGAGATATTAGTGAAATTCTTATGCAATATCTGATGTGATTGAATTTCTCAAAACGCATCTTCTTTTTCATTATTTGCATTCTAATTTTCATAAATTTTTCGTCTTTTCCCAATTCATTGTTGAAGACTAATTTTCAAAAATTTTGTACGATTTGTCGTTAATCTTTTCATTTTTTTTCCAAAGTAAGGAGGAAATACCTTCTAACTTCGTTTTATCTCATGCCTAATTACAGTATTTCCCTGATAATCAAAAATATCAATGTTTTCTAAACTCTTTGTGCTTGCCTTACTTTTATCCCCTACTCCTCTCTTCACTGCTGTATTAAAAAGGAATTACACAGATGCATGCAAATGAAAAAAGAATGAAGGCTTAACAACCAACAAATTCCTAATAATGAAGACATTTAAATTTTAAAAGTTACCAGACCCTTTTTCTGAAAATTTTTGAAAACAAAATTATCGAAGCTTTGAAAGTTTTCATTTGATTAGGTATTAAAAAGCGAATTTTGTTCGGCAGTTTGAAAGAGACTCAGCTTTATATGTTTTTATTACTTATTTGAAAACATGTGAATTTAGTTTCGAGGGACACGAGACACTTTTCGTAGAACGCGCTATTCAGTTCATTGAAGAATCAGAGTAAGCGTTTCATACGTATCATAGCACAAATAAAAACTACACTTGAACGTTTAAATTTAGCTCAACTCACAAAGTATATTCTAAATGTCGAAAAATGACTTAATTCAACTACCACAAATGTTTGATTAGTCTTCAAAATCAGTTCCATCACATTTCTAATCTATTTTTACGACATTGTCGCCCACTCGTACAGAAATATTATTCGTATGTGGCTACCTAGTCCTAGACCTACCCAAGTAGAATCTGTAGGTTTCAAGTATATTTACCAGATCCGCCCGCTTCATTCATTTCATTTGATACTAGAACAACGAACGCGTTAAAATCATTTCACCCAGTTCAGATTAATACGTTTACTGACGAATTATAAACGAGGCGAGGTTGTCATTAAAATAAATGACCGACTATTCTTCACTGTTTTTGCGAGACACTTGAATGAGCCATGTAGATAAGCGCTGCACATTACCACAATGTAAGCAAGGTGCAAAATTCAATGAAGTGGCAAGAGTAATGTCGGCCATAACCAGAGCCACCTTCCAATTTAAATTATACGACTAAGCGGATGTTTTTTTTAACGGATACTTCGACCAATTGACACACCACGTTGTTTGGATGATTACCAAAAGGTCATTGTTACCTACATGGTGCCTTATTAGCAAATACATTGCGGGTATTTTAATTCACGCGGGATGAAAAATTTATTGTTACAGATTCAGCATTTCGAAGATTACCGATGAATTGTACTTATGTGGAGCTTGCGCTTTGAGGAGTGATACGTTTGAAAAATTAGGCGTCACTTATGTGATCAATTGCACAACCAGGGATGAGCTACCAGATCCACCTATTGCGAATAATATTACTTATATTAGAATACCGGTGCAGGATTCGACTCGTACTGATTTATCGCAATATTTCCACACTTTAACGGATACCATACAAAATGTAAGTTGTCATTATTGATTTTCATGAAATATTGAAGTTCTATTAATCAGTGATGTCGGGTAGAAGTTAAATATGAATCCTCAAAGGCTCGTGTAGGATCCTAACTAAATCTACGAGCCAAATTACAGCCAGCTAGCTCACTGTATGGAAGAGATATACGTAGGAAAACCTCGAAAAACAGCAAAAAGCTGAACCTAACTTAATACAATAGAAATTTTTCGATGGTGGGGAGGGAGTGAAATGTAGCTGAAATCAAAACTCACAAAAGGTACATCTAGAGTAACTCCTAAATCAACATGCCAATTTTTAGCTCACTGGCTAGGTTGGGGTGGGGGTGAGTGGAGGGAGGCTTAGAAACTGACCTTTTAAATGTTCAAATACAGAAACTTCTTCCCCTACATCTTACCTCTAATTGGTGCAGGGGTATAGTTTCTCAAATATGTTATACAACCTTTGATACTCTACCTATTGGCTCAAAAACTAACAAGCTTTGCAATTTTTGCACCTCTACATTCTCTCTCTAAACTTTGGCTCAAGGTCAACCCACCCTTATATATTTGATCTGCTGCAAGTTACAGCCTGTTGGCCAAATTTGAGCTATTTTGGTCAGTATTGAGCCGAATAATGGATAGAAACTAGTGACGGAAGAGCAGTGAGTGAGTAGAAGTAAGAGTGTAAAAGAGTAACCTTTTTATTGGAGCGAAAGCGGGACTAAAGAGCAGAAATAGAAGAAGCTCTCACTACAAACGTGAGTTCTCAACAAAAGCAATTCCTCAAACTTATTCAGAGCGTTTGCTATAAAGAGTAAATATGATGGAGAGAGTGGAGTGAAAGAGAAAGCAAACAAAATTTTTCCTGCTCTTCACTCTTCTTTTAGGGTTTTTGTCCTTTTATGTTCCGTGTTTGGAAAGAAGATTTTACTCCTTTTTTCTTGTTCATATTTTCACTTGCTACGGTGCTACCATCTACAGTATGAAGTACTACCACAAATTTGTTTTCTTTTTGCACTGAAGAAATTGAACTTACAAAAATGTGGATTTAAAATGGCTTAACAATGAAAAATTTACATATTTTGAAATAAAATTTGAAGAGTGAGCCTGGAGCAAAGAGTGAGAACCATGTGAGAAAGAAAAAGATGGCAAAGAGTAAGAATAATTATGAATTGAGTTTTTGAGAAAGCGAAGGAAGTACAAGAGCCTAACATAATTAGGAATGAGCGAGTGAACTGAGAGTGGGAGAGCTCAGAATACCACTCTCCCATCACTGACTAAAACCAATAAAATGCAAGATCTCGGAGAATCTGTTAGAGAATTGACTTCAACAATGACCAGACTCCAGAGTCATGATGAAAATTGACTCCAACTCCCACATTTTGGCTTCGAAATTCAGTTAAGAAATTGACTTTGACTCCGACATGATTCCAAAGGAATTCTAAAACTTCAATTCTCAACTCCATCTGATTTCATAGTTAGGATTTTATTGACTTTCAATTTCAATATCTTGATTCTGGAATCGATGAAAGATTCAGCTTTCATAAATTTCACCATTCAGCTCTGAATCGATCTTCACATCTGACTTTGGACTGCAACATGATTCCAGAGTCATGTTCATTGTTTGACTTTGACAACATCTTGACTCTGGAATCAATTTAAAACCCATGTACTCTGATTCTGGCTCAACTATAGAGTCAATTTGGAGTTGGAGTCATTTTGGAGTCATATATCATATAGACTCCTATTTTAGAGTACCGTCAGCTCCTTCATTCTCACTTTTTCTATGAAGAGAACTTTTTAAAATTTTATTTTCTGGCCTTTGCTAATTCCTATTCTGGGCTTGGGTAACTAAAATTGACTCCCAACTTCAATTTGACTTCGAAGCCAGGGCAAGGACTCGCTCTGACTTCATCTCTTTGAATCCACAGTCAAGTGAAAAACTAGTCATGAATAACTGGCTTTAAATTTCAATACCTTGACTCTGGAGTCAATTAAAGATTCACTTTTTATGACTACAAAATTTCATTACTCACAATGAGCTTCGAAGTGATTTTCAACATCCAACCCTTAACTTTGAAGCAATTTTTAGTGTTGGACTCTGACTCTGGAATAACTCTGTGTCCTTGATATTGAACAGAAAAAATATCTGACATCTTCGATAAATGATCTTAATAATCTTCCATGATCCTAAAAAACGGTTCTGTCAATACTTCACCCCATCCTATCCCTTCTATCTGCTATAGATCAATAATTCATAATAATTGGATGAGGCTCTGTTTTATAAAAACTAAATAACCTATGGATTTTTTTACAGGCTGCTTTAAACGGTGGTAGGGTTTTAGTGCACTGTATCGCCGGAGTGAGCAGATCAGCATCGGTATGTCTGGCGTATTTGATCAAATACCACAATATGTCTTTGAAGGAAGCTTATCAACACGTAGAAAGAAGAAGGCCGTGCATAAATCCGAACAATTCATTTTTCAAACAATTGATCGAATTTGAAATTGAAATCCACGGAATTTGTTCCATATCTATGATTTTAGACGATGCTACTAAATCTTACATTCCAGATATTTATGAATGTAAATTCAAAGACAGATTATGTTGCCAGCTGAAATTATGCCAAAGGCGGCATTACGGAACACATTGAATATTTCCTTCATCGATGCTTCATTTCACAATTGTGTTCAATTTTTATTATAAATTAATTTTTACTGTTTTATTATTTCGTACACAGACACACGCGTACACTTTTGCAGTGCACTAGCAACGTTAGCTTTGTGTGCGTTTGTTATTGTGTATCTAGATAGATAGGTTAGGTAGTTCTAATGAATTATGTGATTAAGTACCTCTACCTATCTATTATGAATGTATTTGTATGTGAGATAAACGTCGGTGTTCAGTTTTTCTTTTTACACTTGAATTTGTAATTATTTTGTACGAGTTGTAAATTTTAAGCTTATTATATATGAAATGTGCCTAATTTAATGGAGATTAGTATTTTTGTTCAGATATCGCGACTTAGCTCAAGTGTTGAGAAATTGATTTTTGACATTATATTATTTTTTGCTTTTTCTTTCATAGTGTTTCGTACTTTTTAAATTCATTTATATTCCTCTATTTACAAGTAAACAGATGGCAAATAATTTGCATACAGTTGATCGCTCATTTCAAACATTTTATTCTTTTACTTTTACCAGCGAAGTTTGTTTTGAGTAGGTAGTACGAATTTCGCCGTTTGTACGAGATCAAATGCCAGGAAAAAAGGAAGAGATTTATGTGATGTTAAAAGACAGTTGTTATTTTTATGGAAAACTTTCGACATGAATCGTTTCTTGTTTATTTGATTTTACTTTGAAAATATTGACGATATTCGAGGCCAAGAGATTTTTAACAATATAAATGGCAACTGTTTCATTTCTCGGTTACATAGTTGAGCTGACAATCTAAGCAGTCATAAAACAGACAAAGTTCTTTCCGATGGAAAAAATCTGTTGAAAAATTTGGCTTGGAATGAGGTTTCAACGATTTATCTCATAATTTAGGTCAAATTTCAAATTTTCATCAATTTTTTTGAAATTTTTGATCAATTTTCTGCACTTTTATCCATTTTTATCAAATTTTTTCTCTCCAATTATCAATGACTTTCAATGATTTTATTCATAAATTAAGGTCATTTTCACACTTTTTAAACATTTTTTTCGTGATTTTTGACTAATTTTCTGCACTTTTAACCCATTATTATCAAATTTTTTACATGATTTTCGCTGTTTTTTTAAAATTTCTTCTCAAATTTTTGGTCAATTGTTACCTATTTTTCAACATTTTTTATGCAATTATTTTCAAATATTTTTAATTATTTTTTTCATCCAATAGGTCAATTTTCACTTATTTTTCATCATTTTTTCATGATTTTTGATAAATAGAGTCAAGGTCAAGTGTTAGTGGGTATAAAAGGATGATGACATTTCAATACAAAGTCATGATTCGATTTAAAGTCAAGGTTCACTGTTTTGACGAGTGAACTTCAAACATCTCTAATTTTCCTCAACATTTCAACTGTAAATCATAAAATCAATCCTCTATAAAATAAGTCTACAGATATCATTCCAGGCTATAAAAATCTGTCCACTGATGCCAATTTAATGATGACATCATACTGTTTGATTTTTGGATTTTATGTTAAAATGTCTAAATTGAGTAATGTTTTAAATTCTTGATTTGAAGTGTCTGATCAAAAACTCAATGAAACATGATCATGAATGATTTTTGGCCTTTATATTAAAATGTGGACATGGGTATGTCTGCGGGGGAGAGGCAGTTTGATATGTCAAGTGCGAAGAGGAATTAAGAAGAGTAATGGCTGATGTTATGGTTTCAAGTTTGAATAAATGAAAGAAGTGTGAAAAGGAGGTATGAATTTTGAATAAGAGTTTTTGATCAAAAACCCCCGATGGAAGATGAGTATGGATGATTTTTGGAATTCATGTTAACATGTCCAAGTTGAGTAATAGTTTATGATCAGAGATGTGTGTTGCATGGGATGCATGAAGGCCGGATTGATTTTGATAGAAGATATTCGTGTGATATTTTGCGAGGTTTAATTTTTGTTATCAGATTTTTGAAATCTTTTCTTGATACCTCGAAGTTGTAGAGGTTTTCGTTTTCATTTCAATGTTTGGTGGTTTTCAGTTAGCATGATTTGATGCGTGATTATTGAAGATATATCGAATGATGCAATGGTTTTGTAGAAATCGAGTTTACCCGAAATGGTTGCACGTTGAAGAAATTTATTTATTCACTTATTTATGAAATGTGAGAAGAAATTTATGATGATGGTTTTCAATTTCTGCACTTTGAAGTGACATTTTATCAAAAACGTACACCATGTAAATTATCATCATAATGTTTGCAGAGCCAGGGAAACCCTTTCTTCCCGCCGGGTCTACAGAGTGTACTATCCATGATCTACAATTTTTACCTGAAAGGGAAAAGTACCTAAATTTTCTAAAATTTTCCAATATTTTCTGCTATTTTCTGTAATGTACCAAAAAATTTTCTAAAACTAAATTGTCCAAAATTTTCTGTTATTTTCAGAAATTTCCTGAAATTTTCTATTATATTCAAAAATTTTCCGTTCTTTTCAGAAATATTCAAAAATTTTCTAAACTATGAATTCTAAAGTTTTCCGAAGTTATTCATAATTTTTAGAACTCTTCCCTTTACTTCAGAAATTTTCCGTTATTTTCTGAAAATTTTCCATATTTTCTGTTCTTTTCAGAAAGTTCCTGTAATTCTCCTCTATTTTTCAAAATATTCCAAAATTTTTCAAAATTGGTTGTAATTGTCCGGAATTTACCATTATTTTTCGAAATATTCCTTTTATTTTCCGAAAGCATTTCTGGATCATTTCATAACTATTGGGAATCCGCTGTTTACAGATTCCAAAAAAAGCAGAATTTGGCCTACCCTTGTACATCCCTATTACCTACTTACAATACTTATTTTGAAGAATTCGCACTTTTGATTCCGAAGTGGAAACTTACAAAGAAACACGGTTTCATAATAAATATAGGGAATGTTTCTAGTTACTCATCTGCGTCGATAGATTTTTCTCAACATAAACATACACAATATGTGTGTTTCCACTGGTTTATCATAGATGAACCCTATGGTTCTGTCATAGACAGACCCCATGGTTCTTTCATAGACAACCCTATGGCTCTGTCATAGATGAACCCTATGGTTCTATCACAGACGAGCCTTATAGTTCTGTCATATACATGCCCTGTGGTTCTATCATACACAACCCTTATGGTTCTGTCATAGACGGACCCTATGGTTCTATCATAGACAGACCCTATGGTTCTATCATAGATGGCCCCCTATGGTTCTATCATAGATGGCTCCCTATGGTTCTATCACAGACGAGCCTTATGATTCTGTCATAGATGGGCTCTGTGGTTCTATCGTAGACAGATCCTATGGTTCTGTCATAGACAACTCCTATGGTTCTGTCATCGATGAACCCCAAGGTTCTATCATAGATGACCCTATGGTTCTGTCATAGACGAACCTTCTGGTTCTATTGACACAAATCAACTTTGACGATATGTTTTGCACTCATAGTATACATTTTCAAAGTATATTTGGTTCTTTGTCACTTCCTGTACGATTTAAATAAATTCCAACATAAATGAAAATAACAGAAAATGAATTAGGTCTAATTAGCCCTTCTTACCTTCTTCCAATCAACATTAGCGGAAATACAAAAATACCAACAATGATCCGCATGAACCAATGACCAAATAAACATAGTTTTTCCTCGACCAAATTAATCACTCGCATTAGATATACATAGGTATTTTATTTCTAACAACATTCGTCACACAGTAAAGTCAATTTTTTTTTTTTTTTTGTAAATACAACACCACGAGATGAAATTGAAAATTATACATACAATACTTACATAGCTACATACGTTTTTTTTTTTTAAACATACATCAACTGTTAACAAATATATTGCAACATCAACAAGCGCGTAAGAATTGAATAGGTAAGATACCCAATTGAAATAAGTAAGCTATTTTTATGTACTTAAGCATAACTGCGAGTAAACATATTTAGGTATGCTAGACATGTGAAGCAGGTACCTTAAACAGTACGTATCACTGAATAAAAAGAAAAGATGCTATAGGTCTAGGTGGGTAAAGGTATCTCTCAACAGATAGAAATAAATCTAACATGAACCGTAGGTTGAAATGAAAATGACGCGAAAATCATATCACAGTAGATATTGTAAAGAGGAAAGACTGGAAATGAAAAGTGAATTTTTTACATAGCTAAAATTTTATAGCGTAAAATAGCACACGCAATAATTCAATAGTAATAGTATGTAATTGTATGTAAAAAAAAAAAAAAGAAAACAAAAAAAGAAATTAAGAATTTATCAAGTCACACAAATTAAATTTTTTTTCAAAAATTATTTGAAAAATCAAATTAAACGTGAACTTTCATGCACCTAAATAACGATAATACGCGAAAAATGTGTACCTTTATGAATACAAAACAAAAGATTAAAAACATATAGGTATAGTATACCTAAGTAGGTCTAGGTATCTAGTTGGTAAGCAACAAACAATGATAAAATAGCACCGTACCATCTTCATAAGGTTGAGAGTACTATAAAAATTATACAATCAAATTTTGTAATTGAATATTCCCTTTTATTGGATTTTTAATTATTATTCAATCGAATACTCATCGTTGACTCGAATTAGATAATCAATCAATACCGAATATTTTACATACCATTGAAAAGTTGAAAAAAAATTAATCAATGATTTCATTCCATTATTTGAATGAAAAAGCTATGAGCCAGGGTAAGGACAACGAAGACAATTTGCTCTTGGGTCTCAGAATTAGAATTTTTTAGGAGACTATTCAGGCACTGGTAAAATACGATTTTTCATCTCGTCACTAGGCATATATAAAATACTCCTAATAGCTCGATAATATTTTTTTTGAATTTCTAACTCTAAAGTGGAGGCATACAAGCCCCCTCAAAGTTTTCAAAGCCAATTTCAAGGTTATACTAAGGGTCCAAAAAATGTGAAAAAAATCCAAAACACTCCCGTTAGGTACCTTTACTTTCATACCAAATTTGTAAAAAATCGGTCAAAAAGTTGCGGAGAAAAAAAATTAGTGTAAAAATATCCCCAAGAGTGTATTTTTCACTGTCCCACCACCTAGTGATCAGATAAAAAATCATGAATTCGCTTTAAAATCACTTTTTACTAGTGCCCAATTTAAGAAAGAGAGGTGGATCCACGGAGGGGGAGGGTTTAGAAAAATGGCACCCTGGCTTATTTTTGTCTGAATACATTATAGATTAAGAATCAGTCGTCACATTACTTTTTACATTATGAGCGAACGGATACAGTAATTTGACTATACTATAAAGCTGTAGTGAAGCAAGGTGACAATTTTTGAGAAATATGTATAAAAGTGAAGCTATCTTAAAATACCAAATGTCAGTCTTACTTTTCTTATTACTTTGTCAAGCAAAGATAAAAAGTTTTGTAAGACATTAAAACGTTGGAATCGAAAAATAAACAACTAATCTTATATTCTAAATGTGAATTTCTTTCAACCTTTTTCCCATCAAAAAAAATAATTTTTTTCACGTTAAAATAAAATGGAGCTGTAAGAACTCTGCCTTTAACCTTCTCCTCCCCCTTCCCTCTCCCCCAAGACTTACAGGACTCCATTCCAGCACCAGGATTAATCGACCATCCAATCGATTCTGAACTGAAGTAGATCCATCGTGGAGATAATCTTTTCGAAAAAGACCAGCACCGTGACCAGATTTGTTCGCAAAATTGGCACCAAGACTAATTAAAAGCGATGAAAAAAATTTCCAATGAAAATTTGAAAACGACAAGTTATTATCCAATCATGAAACGGTATCAACTTTACTACCGAGCCACATCGTTGTTTTATAAAATCACTCCCACTGTGCAGTCAGCTGATGGGTCCAAGAATGGCCTCATTTCTTAAAATAAAACAAAAATGAGATCTATATGAGATCTGCGCGCGCATAGTGTAAAAATCAACCAATCAGAGGTCGAATTTTTGTAAACAAATCTTGCTCCCGTTACTGGCCCTTTTCAAAATGATAATCTCTCGAATCTGCTGCTACAATAAGCCGATAATTTAGAACCCGATTGATACACGATTTGGCGGTCAATCGATAGATCATCAGACTACGGTCAATCTATGTACACTTTTCGATTACTAAATAACGATCTATCGATTGTAACCCAAAATCTGCATCTGTTAAGAAAAAACAACTTCGCTTGACACCAAAAAAAGGCAAAAATCTAAATCTATACTTGAGTGAGCTAGCAATCATCGATTTTGAAAGATCGAATAGAACTGCGAAGGTGAATAGATAAATCGATCAATTTCTGATTTTCAACAGACGCGATGATAATGTATGAAACCCCAATTATTAAAATATCTCTCACGTAGAAAATGGTATTCGGTGAATTTATCATAAAAAAAAAAATGATAAAAAAAAGAAATACAAATAAAATAATAAGAAAAAATAAAAATCAACGAAAAAATTGAATAAGGAAAAGAAAAACAAGTTATTCATAATGAAAAGTAATGATAAAATTACAAACAGGAAAAATCACTATAAAAACCATACATAATTTACACATTAAAATTGAAACAATTAAAAACAATACAAAATAAAATTACAATTTGAAATTTGATTTTTTTTTTCAATAATTACGTTTTATACATGATTTTGAACGATCATCGTCACGTAATTAAGTTTTTTTTTATTATTATTTATATTTTTTTTGTTTTGGTAATTTATGCAATAGATATCGATTCTTTTTTTTTTCTTTTTATACATTTTATTTACAAGATATTTTTTTCGCAGGCTCGATTTTTTTATTTACACGCGGTAAAATTTCACAAAAGAAAAAAAAATTAGATTCAAAAAATTAAAACGAAATATATAAGGAAAGAGAGAGAGAAAGAGAGAAAGAGAGAGAGAGAGAGAGAGAGAGAGAGAGAGAGAGATAAACACAATGCAAGAAAAAAAAAAGAGACTAGAATATTACCAAGAATGAGAAAAGGAAAGAAAAAAATCTCCCAAAATACATTACGCGTTTAGTTGAAATTAAAATACGATTTATCGTTTACACTTCTTTCGGCGATTTTATCTTGGGTTTGTCGTAGAGCGGCCGCATAAGTCATGGCGCTAGCATCGTTAAATGATGCCGCGTTTTCGTTATGCAAAGAGTACGGCAATAAATTCCACATATTTTGTTGATTAAATAATCGCTTCGTATGCAATTCATTGGCGTTGGCGGCTGCAGCAGCGACGGCCGCAGCGTGTCTATGATCGTATTCAGCTGTTGCGGTCGAGTAAACGGATGATCTGGCGCGGGCCAAGTCTACGTCACCGTTTTCCATTTTATACGTGACGGGTGGCGGTGCCTGAGCATAGGTATCGATATACGAGGTATGATGACCAACGTCGCCGATGATGAGATTTTTCGATAAATTGTCCGACAACGAGTTGACGGCGGTGGTGTTTTTAGCGTTTGCTGCGTACTCGATCGTATCCGGTTTGCAGTTCGCTTTACTCGGTTGTCGGTTGTACAACGGTCCGGCGCGTTTACTATTCGAAGGTAGTAAATCGGGCAGTAGTGAGCTGGGAAGGTGGATGTCTAAGGGGATCGACGATGATTCGGTGACAGATTCGTATTCTTTGACCGATACACCCGATGCTACCATTGTTGCTTTATCTCCGCCGTTCAGTAGCTGTAAAGTGAATGACAGCCAGTTGCAATCTCAAGTTTTGTAAAAATTAAAATGATAAAAGGAAAGGGGAAAGGGTGAAGTTTAAATTATAATGATTTTTTTTTTCTATTTTCGTACCAAAGACTGCGTTTCTGATACACAGTACGTACTGCCAGCTGGGCCACGAGATACGAAATTGTAAGCTTCTTGATTCGATAGATCGATTCCTTCGGCGGATGTAATTACTCTTCGACTAATGGCAGTTGTGTGGGTGGTGGAGGGAAGTGGCTGCTGTACGACGTTTTCTTTCACCGTGTACGTGCCGATTAGATTCAGAAACCTGACAAACAAAACAGCAAAATTAAAAATAGCTGCAATATCGCACGAATAGAATTTCTAATTATATGTGTAAGGAATTTAAAGAACGTGAGTTGAGAGCACTTGAAAAAACGTTGAAGTAATGAAATGTACATAACAAAACTGGAACCTAGGCAGAAAGTGAAATAATTAATTGGTTGAGAAGTCATTAACGTAAAAAATGATCTAACACGAACGCTGTTTTAAAAACTTTTTTCTTTTTCACAGACGAAAATTTGCAGAATTGAAATTGCAGGTTTTTCAGAAGATCGTTCTCTCTTTTTTTAATAGCACAAAATAACCATTAAACCTGCGTATATACTCTGTCTCAGTTAGGAATGGAAATATGATACGGAGTTTGATGACAATGGAGGTGGGGGAAAGGAAACGGTAGCTATTTATACGATGGAGACAAGAAAAGCAAGAAACATACATATGTAAATGGTTTTGGAATGGCAACTTGATGCATTTCCTTGCTCATGAATATTGGTACCTCGTTATCAAATTTCCACTCTTAGCTGTTCTGAACTCAGACGGAATATAAATTTTTCCGGCAAGCATAAAGCTTTCGATATCTTAGAATAGAAGTTGTCTCTGGGACTCTTCGCTTATTTTTTCAAGTTTAATTTTTTTACGTCCGAATTTCTGAAGTCAAGTACGGAGGAAATCATTCTCAGGATTATACCTCCTTTCGACAGTTTTACAAAAACCTTATGAATATGTTCATTTACAAAAAAAAACAAAATCAATGCACAGTACCTTGGTAGTTATTTAAATATCAAAATAGAAGAAAAAAATCGACTTACTACGAAATCTTTAATACTTACATCTGAGCTTGTTGTATCATTTTCGAATCGACGAGAAAAGAGAGCCACTGCTTTTGCAAAACTGTATTCCTTAGCATTTCCGCTAGACTGATATTAGGTGGTAAAATATTCTTCAATTCGGCTTCCAGCTGAAGAAAACATAGCAAAACAACAATTAAAATAAACGCATCAGTAATAGTGATGTGAATGAAATTAACATATAGTCCAAGCGCCTAGCCATGAAAAGTGTACCGAAAGGATTGAAATTTCGGACCGGCCCCAAAAGTCAGGGTATGTCTATGTACAGGGTGGACTGATTTTTGGAAATTTTGGAAAACTCATAACGGTCAAGTGCTTGACAATTGCCAAATAACCACAAACCAACGTAATAAAAACTTTAGCCCTGAAAGTTCAAATTTACCTTTCCCAGCGTGAGCTCAAAGCTAAAAAAAAAAACGAAAACCCCTCAAAAATTGTAAAAACCTTTTTATTAAAAATGGGTTTAGTACTATTATTTTATTAAAATAATCAACGATGATAATTTGATTATTTTTCATCTCCATCCTCTTTCTCCTGTTTCTAAAGGAGACAAAAAAATCGTTATTTTTCACAATTTTTGAAATATTTTGAAATAATTCTAAAAAAAAAATGATTTTTGAAAAATTTCAATTAAAATGGCTTTGATGCAGTTATTTTAACTCATCTAACTCATTTCCAACAATTTTTTTCTCCCCTACTCTCTTTACCATAGCCCGTTATTCTTAAATACCTTCATTTTATGAGAAATACGTTGTTTGCCTTTGTTGCCTATTTTTTGAAAAAAAAAAAGCATCGCAAAGCGATGTTTTTTTCCTAATCGGAATTGAGGATAGGAAGGGTTTAATGGGTCTAAAAAGTCAAAATTCCCAAAAGGCTTTCAACTTCCTAGCCCAATTCGGGGAGGGGAATTATGCATGGAACAAACATTGTAAATTAGAAAAAACGACCGAAAAACCACAAATTCACGGCTGTGAGGAGGTGCAATGAAGCTGAAAAGTCGAGTCCCCAAAAGGCACAACCAGGATCTCTACTGAATAGACATACCCAACTTCAAGTTACCAGCTCAATTTGGAGGATAGTTATGCGAGGAACAAGCTCAAAAAAATAAGAAAAACTGACCAAAAAACCACATACTTGGAGCTGTGAGAGACCCCCAAAAGGCGCATCTACGGTCCTTGCTGAATGTACATACCAAATTTCAGCTAAGAAGCTGAAATTTGGAGGAGAGTTATGCGAGAAATAAACTCAAAAAACTCAAAAAAATGAGAAAACCTGGCCAAAAAAGTACATTTCCGGGACAAGACCCCCAAATGGCACATCTACGGTCCCTACTGAATGTACATACTAAATTTCAGCTTCTTAGCTCCATTTGGTGGGGAGATAGAGGGAGAACTGCCCTTTTTCAAGGTCAAAAAGGGGGAAACCTCTATATCTCCTCTCCTAATTGAGTTAGAAGGTTGATTTTTAGATATGTTATAAAACTTTTGATTCTGTATCAATTGGCTTAGAAAGGGGCAATTTTTGCATTTTTGAACCTTCAGCACCCCTCCTCTAAATTAGGGCATACACTGAATTTTGACCCAAGTTCATCCCCACTCATATATATCTAATATGCCGCCAAACGGAGCCGTTTGCCCGAATTGAAGCGATTTTGGTCGATATCGAGCGGAGTAAATGATTTTAATTTGCCGGGGGAGGGGAGAGGGAGGGGATAATAAAAATAAAAATCTGACATGACTGAAAATGGTCTTAATGGTCTTCTAGGACCCCGAAACGGATTTTGTTAACTTGCCCCCTCTCATCCTCCGTTGGTCGATAGACCGTAATAGCATAGTTTCATTGACAGAAAATCAGTCTAAAAATACTTCTGATGACTTCAATTCATTAGGAGGATTGTACTATATAAAAAATAATGTGAATTTGGTACATTTGTCATTCAATTTTTTCTGTAATTCCGTGTTAGAAAATTTTTATTTCATAATATTGTACGAAGAAAAGTTTAAATTTTCACGTAAAATAATTTCTTTATTAATATCCATCGAATTGACTGGGAAATTTGAGAAAAATGACCAATTTTACATTATGTCTGATGGGACTACAGCTTGTTTTGGTATCAAATGGGATCGTAAAAATGGACAAGCATCGCTGTGTGGCGTTATTGTGACATTACGTTTCAGTTCTCTATTTCAATTAAAATTTTATCGAAATTGAATTTTTCTCGAATTATTTCAAAATATTTCAAAAAATGTGGAAAATAACGTTTTTTTTGGTCCGCTAAGAAAAAAGGATGGAGATGGATAATTATCATTGTAGATTATTGTGGGGTGAAAATAACAGTATTATAATAAAATTTTTGAGAATTTTTGGTATTTCCTTAGCTCGAAACTTTCACTGGGGAGAATAAATTGGAAATTTGAGGGCTAAAATTTTTACAACGTTAATTTGAAGTCATTTGAAAAATTATTAAGCACTACTCGTTGTCAATTTTCCAAAATTTGCAGACATTGATTCACCCAAATGTACACCCATTTTCAAAAACACCAGCCTGCCGATTCGTAGGCGCCACTATCAAGAGCAGCGAAAACTCAAAAATTCAAAGCTTTCACGGACATTCACCCGAAAGGGTTGATGACTGTAATCGGGGTACTATTTGATGGAATTTTCTACGCTGAGTCCGAACGTGCCCCGGTTTGCCGGGCCCAAAAAGCTGCCAAACGAGGTTCAAAAAAGGCCTAAAAATCAAAAATTCTCATTTTTTTGATTTATTTATTTTTTTTTTTGTAAATAAGCCATTTAATAGGATCAAACGCTACTTTCGAGCCGCCTGGAAGTATACTGTCGACTAAATGTCACTACCTGAATCGAAATTATGAAAAATTTCACCAACAGAGGGAGGGGGCAACGGATGGGATAAAATGCACTCGATAATTTTGACTTGTGATATAACAGAATATAGATTTTCAAGGACGAAAAATTGAAATTCAATGTGGAAAATAATGTTAGATTTGAATTCGGCGACCTTGGAAACCTGATTTTCGATATATCACATATATTTTATCCTCCCCCCTGCCTCTCACCCTGTTGGTGAAATCTTCCAAAATTTCCAATCAGGCAGACACATTTGGTCAACAGAACACTTCCTAATTGCTCAACAGTAATTCTCGAGCTTTCGGCTCATATTTTCTGAAATTGTCACCCTCGCTCCGTTCGGGTTATATTTTTAATAAATATTTTTAAAAACATTCCATTAGATCTCTCCTTTCCTAGAACGCAAGTGTGGTCACTGAACTTGGAAAAACTATCGAAAACTGAAAACCTTCCTTTTACTTCGTAAAAACCTCGAAATATGCTTTTTTTAATGGTTAAAAATCCTACTTTTTTTCCAAAATTTCACCTTCCCTTCGCTCAGGCATGCGCACAACTTCACATTTACGATTGTTTTGAACACGAATGAAAGAAGACTCTGTACTATGTCGAGGGGGGGGGGGAGGAGAGGAGTGAGTTTAAACTTTAAATTTGATACTTCCACGAATAAATATACGTGTAGGTACCTTTTGGCCTATATCGTTTGTAACGTGAATCAACATCTCGAAAGAGTACCCAGGAAAAAATTAATTAACCTCCTACCCCAGTAAAGATTATTCGTTTTTTTGAAATATAGGTGAAAAAATTGACAAAAATTGAAGATTTCATTCGAAAAAAATAGTCTGTTCACCCCCCCCCCCCTCTTCTAAAGAAAAATTCGTTCGCTACGGTCCTATCATTGCTGGGCTGTTGGGACAAACAGGAATGACATTCCAAACGAGAGACATCCGTCACGTACCTGACTACTAATAACGTTGTTGGAGACTGTGGTAGCAGTGGCGGGCATAGACACGGCGCCAGCGCTGACGGCGGCAGCGGCAGCAGCAGCCGCAGCCGCCGCCGCGGCTGCCGCTGATGGCACATTATACGCAGCCGAAGGATACTCGGTGGACACGTAATTCAGGTCGTTCTGCACGTAAGCGCCATTTAACACCGGTTTATATCCGTTTTGTATTAAAGGCGCACCGTAAACCGGATTGGTAGTCGCACCGGCCGCAAAACTAGCAGGCAACGAAGTAGCGCTGAAGGTCTTCGCGGTAGACGTAATGGTGGTGTAGGTAGCCGGCGGAGGATGCGACCGCATATACTGCGATAACGGTATTAAGGTTAAATGCAGCGGAATGCCGTTCTCGGTCGTAACGCCGTTACGGACGGCGCTCGGTGGCGGTATGAATGTCGCTGGAGATTGAGAAAAAGGTTGAAATACGTTGGCGGCAGCTGCGAAAGGTGTGCCGCTAACTTGCGGATATACGATGGAATTCGGTCGAACTTGAAGCGGTGGGAATCCGGGTGGCGCTCTGATGGTGGTTTGAGACTGGGCCGGTGGCGGCGGCGCTTTAATGGTAACCGAATTGTAATGGTTGGCAACGGCCGAAGCTGCAGCATTTAAAGGATTAACTGCGGCCGCGTTCAGAGCCGGTATGGCGGTGGCGATAGCTGAAGTCGCGCCAGCAGGACTCCATCCAACGGCGGAAGATACCGGTGGTGGTGGTGGTGCCGGCGCCGGAACTTGTACCGGTAGTAATGCGGTCGAGGCTGCGGCTGCTGTTGGTAATAGCGCGGGCTGTTTTTGCGGTAACTGGTAACGTATGTTATCGTATGTGTATACGCGACCCGCCTGCAGGGTGTTCATTTGTTGGCCAAGGGCTCCGACTACGCCGGCGGTACCGCCGCCACTGATACCGGAGCCAGCATCCGTGCCGTACGGATACATTCCCGGGGGTGGTTGCGACATCGTCGTCGATGTTCCTAATATTTGTAGATACGGTTCGACGTGTAAACAACGCGGTATGAATTCTGGCGCCAGCGGATTCAGCTTGTATTTACGTTTCATTTCGACCGCCAGCAAAAGGCTCTTCAAATCTTGCCACGTTAAACCGTACAAACTATTGTTCAATGAGCACGTTTCGATAAACATCTCCCATATTTTTCTGCGTACGATAAAAACAAAACAAATTATTCATAATAAATTAAAAGTATACGATAATTACGCTACTCGTTATAAGACTCGGTACCCTTAAGACGATATGTCAAAATTGACGTTTTTTTCAACTCGCCATAATTCTATCACGAAAAGTACCAAACTATAGGACTATTACACATTTTTGGAAAGCTAACAGTCTCTACTTTGTGAAAATGTAATCGATTATGAACAAAGATCGCATAAAAAGGGCCTGACGACTAGTTGAAAAATTAGGGTTTTTAAGACATTCTGTGCTTCGGGTTTTCCTTTCTCCGTTCTTTCAAAAGGGTATTCGTTTTCTGGCATTTTTTACGGAATTCGAAACGTCCTTTGTGCATCACTATGCAGGGTAGCGTGTCTCGATATGGATCCCTCTTTAACCAGTAACCGTACAGCACATACCCGGTCTATGCATGTATATTTGACTTACCACCAGATTGAAAAAGCTGGAATATACCGTAATGAAAAATATATTTTTTTCAAAATTTTTCCAGCATATCTTACTGTATTTTCCAGAACAATCGTTGTGGACAGAATATTGGGGGTTAAACCAAAAAAAACCTACCAAAAACCACTTTTCGGAGCCGTAGGAGGGAGAAGGTGCAATGAAGCTGAAAAGTTGAAATCCCTGAAAGGCGCATTTAGGGTCTCTACTAAATATACATACAAAATTTCAATTTCTCAAGTCAATTTGTGGGGAGATGGGAAAAAAACGATTCTTCTTTCAAGGTCAACCCCTAATATCTCCACTCCTGATTGACCTAGGAGGTTGATTTTTGAATATATGATACAACTTTGGATTTTCTGACGATTGGTTCAAAAAGGAACAATTCTGCGGTTTTGACCTCTCAGCACCTCCCCCCCCCCCATTTTAGATACAACTGGATTTTGACCCAAGGTACAACCTTTGATTCTCTATAAATTGGCTTAGAAAGGGGTAATTTTTGCATTTTTGAACCTTCAGCACCCCTCCTCTAAATTAGGGCATAACTGAATTTTGACCCAAGGTCGTCCCTTCTCATATGTATCTAATCCGCCGCCAAATTGAGCCGATTGACCGAACTGGAGCGATTTTGGTCAGTGTTGAGCATAGTAAATGATTTCAGTCTTTGGAAAAAAATAAAATAAAAATGCTATGAATGAGAATTTTTTGAAAATTTTTAGTTCATATTTTCTCAATCTTTTTTTCATGTTGAAATTTTCAATTTTTTTTTTAATTTAGGGGGGGACTCATAGCAATAAGTTGTTTAATTATCTTTGTTAGGTGGTCATCAATCACGTATATTTTTTTGAGGTTCCGAAATTCAGTGCAAAATCCTCAAAAGAAATCAAAACCAAATAAAAACACTTTTTTCACCACTTTTTCATAATCAATAAGGTAGGTATCCCAACTCAAAGTACAATTTCGAGTAAACACATGAATAAGTTCAAAGTACATATTAAAAGTACACCACTTCCAAAATTTCAAATCCTGAAGTACATTTCTCGAATTTTGGCGAATATTTTGAAATTTCAAAATCATCTCATCGTCGTGTAAATCATAAAAATTTGACCTGATCAACGAAAAAAGCTGAAATTTGGTACACATCCTACTTTTGACCCCCCCCCCCTCCACGCATCGATTGAAAGCGGCTTCAAGACGTTTCGTAGCCTTCAGGAATTTTTGAACTTCTCCAGGGCTGGAGAACAGTTCATAAAAATGGTACAAATGAACATTAGGGTGTTTCTTAAAATACAAAATCTGGAATTTTTGAAACCTCACCCACTAACAAATTTTGTTTGGCTCAAAAAACACCATAGCTAAAATTTCAGTCAATTCGAATAATATTAGCCAGTGCTTCATCAGCGTTGAAGTTACGAACCGAACGCTACCAGCCCGAAGCCCGAGCACGATACTAACCGCCGCGACACGTAGTGGAGTAGTTCTGCGTTATCGGGCGCAGATGATAAATACTTCAATTAGTTGGAAACGAGTGATACTGGTCGAAATACGGAGTACATCGTGAAAAAAGTTCAAAAAAATACCACAAAATTTTTTTCTCAAAACAAAGTTTGGAACTTGAGTGAAGATTTTTTCTGAAATTTTAGCTATGGTGTTTTTAGGGCCAAACAAAACTTTTTAGCGGGTGAGGTTCAACAAATTCGAAATTTTGTATTTTAAGAAACACCCTAATGCTCATACCATTTTTATGAACTGTTCTCCAGCACTGGAGAAGTACTAAAATTTCTGAAGGCTACGAAACGTCTCGAAACCGCTTTTAATCAATTGGGGAGGGAGAGGGAGAGGGGGGGTCAAAAGTAGGGTATGTACCAAATTTCAACTTTTTTCGTTGATCAGGTCAAATTTTTATGATTTATACAACGACAAATATCATTTTTAAATTTTAAAAAATTCGCCAAAATTCGAAAAATGTACTTCAGGACTTGAAATTTTGGAAGTGGTGAACTTTTAATACGTACTTTCAATTTATTCATGTATTTACTCGAAATTTTACGTTGAGTTGGGATACCTACCTCATTGATTACGAAAAAAAAGTGAAAAACGTGTTTTTTTTTGAGGATGTTGCACTGAATTTTGAAACCTCAAAAAAAAAAAATAAGTGATAGATGACCACCTAACAAAGATAATAAAAAAAAATTCCAGCGATGAGTACCCCCCCCCCTTAATTTAAATAATTTTTATAGAGAAAATGTGACTCGAAAATTTTCAAAAAATTCTCATTCATAGTACTCAGTAAGAGGTATAGTCGGTGAAAATTTCAAAATTTTTTACCCTCCCCTTCCAGAGATATCGCGTGTTGAAATTTCGACATTTGGAGACGATAATTCCGGAATGGGTGGGTGTGGGGGGTCGAAAATTTTTTGTGATGTTTTTTGACCATAAGTAACATTTTGGTTCAAGTTTGATCGATTTTGAGTCGGGGGCCGTTTCTGACCCTTATTAGGAAAGACTCTTTCATCAATTTTAGTCGGTATCGAGTTGAGAAAATGATTATTAGTTTCTGGGTAAAAAAATGAATATCTAATATAGCCAAAACTGGTCAAGATAGTTTTCCAGGATCCCAAACGGATTTTGTTGATATTACCGCCCACATCCACCGCAGATTGGTGTCATTGGATGAACCGAATCCAATCTTTTCAACGGTGACAGTCCCATCCCTCTATCTCTCATAGATATTCTGTAAAATATAGTTGAATATGCTGAAAAATGTTCAAAGAAACAGCCCCTTCCATTTGGAGCTCAGTCAAACATATACACATTGACCGGGTATGTGTTGCACGGTTACTGGTTCAACGATGTCCATATCGAGACGGGTCACCCTATATAACTAAATTTTAATTTTGTCTTCGAATAAAAGTAAATAGTCTAATATATTCAGAGAAAAGTCTACTTTCACGTCATGCACGTAGTTTTTTGCCAAATTGATATTTAAAGTCGCTATATGTAAAAATGTGGCAAAAAAGTGATCAAAATCAAAAATTTTTACAAAAAAAATAAAAATAAAAAAAAATTCAAAACTATATCACTTGAGTGAAAGTTGAGCTAATGTAAAACTCTTTAATTCTATCTGATATCGATGATGTGCAGCTTAGATGGTAAAATTTTTTTTCAATTTGCTCTATCCAAAACCGGTTCTAGCAACGCTCAAAAGTAGGTACCAAACACAAACTCACAAAAATTGATTCATAAATTATAAATGGCGTTCATTAATTATCCCCACCAAAGCTGTAGCTGTAACTTTGAGAGCACTGGTTCTGTACAGGTGGGAGTGGTTGCATTGGTAAGAAAATTTTGTCTTCTTTCCAGTGCTATGTTTACGGTTGAAATTGGTACACATGTATTTTTTCTATGGCTGATGAAAGAGAAGGTGATAGTGCCACCCGGTATGAGCAAAAAGCAATTATTGAGTTTTTGACCAAAGAAGGTTCGACTCTAGGCGATATTCATCGTCGATTAAAACGGGGGGTTTGGTTTGGATACTTACGATATCACTACAGTGAGGTTCTGGGTAAGGCAGACGAGAAGCGAGTAGCTTGAAAACCCACTATCAACCGATTTTCCTCACACTGACACTGGAGTTCTATGAAAACGGGGTAAGAAAACTGGTTAAACGTTGGATCAATTGTATTCATTTACATAGGTGGTGACTACGTTGAAAAATGGTTATGTATTTTTAATGAAAATAAAATTTCCTTTCGAACTAGACTAAATTCAATTTTATAACTCAAAACGGTTCCAGAGTTATGGTCTCGAAGGAGATAATTAATGATCACCTTTTGTGCGTCGCTTATACCTTAATTTTGGGACATAGACGGCGTGAGTTCTCCAAAAATGTATATTAGTCCTAGGTTTGGACTCTTAATCATAGAATAATCGTGAGTTGAAAAAAACATTAATTTTGGGTGTACTGAGACTTATGACGAGTAGTGTACGTATTAGTGAGTTGATGATATGTTACGAACCGACATCGTCCCAAGGAACACAGCGACACAGGATCACCAACGACAGCTACCAAACTCTGGGCTCGAGTTACCGCAGTATTTAGTAATTTTTTATTCGACAAGAAACCGTAATCCATTAACGATGCGTTATCCGACTCAACTTCACCTGTGATACAAGTTCGAGCGGTGCGAACAGTGCTTAGAAATACTACCCGGAATTGCTTTCCTGGAAATCAAACCAAAATGAGATATTAATTGGTACTGAAAGCTGACGAATAGAGTTAAATTTGGTAGATATAGAATATCAAAAAAAAAAAAAAAATAGTGAACATGGCCTAAACCTTATTTTTGTACCTATCAAAGATAGAGCAGTTAATACTTTCAAATTAAGCAGAAAAGGTTATCATAACTTGCATTCTTATCTCCTTCTTTTCACGATCTTCTTTCCATTTAATCTTGAGTATGATTTTTGTAATAGAAAATATACATATCTAGCTACTTTCTTGCTAGTTCATTTCTTAACCTTTACCTTATTTAAAAACTGATAAAAACTACCGGGGAGAAAATAAAATAAAATAAATCGATAGCCGTAATTGATTAAAAATAGCTGGAATAGAACAGACTATGAAAATGGAAAAGAACTAAACGTCGCGAGAATTTAAAACACAGAAAAAAATCAAGATGATTTAAAAGCAATGTTCGAAAAAACAAAACTTACCCTGAACGTTCAAAACTCTTTCGACGGCAATTCCAAATAATCTTCGTTTCTTCAATTCGATACGAATGCGATAAACTTGATCGGGATATGGGCTCATTATGCCAATCGAGTGCTCATTAAATTCACCCCAACTTTTGGGCCAATCGTTTTTCAATTCCGCTACTCTTTCCACTAATTCGTAAACCTGTATCATGAAATTTTAGGTAAATTATTCGATCAATAGTTTCACTTACATTTAGGAGTAAAAAATATAAATAAAATTTTAATTATTTTAAATGGCTGATGAAATATTACGCTATGAAATATTTAAAATAAATACCGATTGGTTATTTTTTCAAACTTGACCAATTTTCTACGAATCTTTACCACAAAACTCTATCGATTTTTCAAATATAGTTTTGGTTTAAATGAATTTTTTAAACTGCCAATTTCACGTATGGTAATTTCTTTTTAATGTTCAGAAGTTTTTAAATTTTTAAATCATCAATACCAGTTTTGATATAACATCAACTTTTATAAAAAATTTATTTTCCAAACAATCATTTTTGTTGAAATGTTTGCAGTTTTCAACTGCAACTGAGTAAATAAAATAATAGAGAATTTTTCAAACATGATAAATGTAGTATCATTTTTTCATTTCATTATCAGTTTACTAATTATAATTCTACTTGACTGATGATTATCATTTCCAAAATCTTTACATCACAAATTCTAGGTATTTTTAGCACTGAAGTGTTGATTTTATTCATTATTTAGCTTTTCTTAATCACATTAATTTTCTGCGAAATTTACTTCAGCGAAAAAAAAAAAACAAATTTACCTTCCACTTTATCAATTTTGATTCGAACAATTTACGGATCGATAAATTCTTTCTTAAGATTATTTGAAAAAAACATTACAGAAAAATTACCTCGGCGCAATTGTAAAATCCGGTCGAGTACTTTTCCTGTACATCTTCTCCTAATGCAGTGAAAAAAGTTAACGGGTAAAATTTCTTATGCTTAGGTTGCCCTCCAACGCTAATCAATTTATTATCGTAGAATAAATTCGAGGTGAATTCGACGATGGCTTTATGAGCTCGATAGTTCTCGCATAAAATAATCTTGAACGGGTAATCATTGGGGTAACTTTCGTACAACCTTTGCAATAACGATACGTGAAACTTTTTTTGTCTTGCAAACGATGAAAATATCTCTGGACTCAGCTGCAAAATAATTTATTAAAATTGTCGATTAATCCATCATTCCAGAGATACGTTTAATACATAACATTTGATTAAATTTAGTTCGATTGAATAATAGAGTAAGATGGCGAACTCGATAAAAATAAGTCAATTGTATGAAAAAAAGTACTAGTGATGCAGGCTGTAAATTTGACATATCTTCAGGAGAGGCGGAAAGAGCTATCTCCTACCGTATATTTGAGTTTGATATACGTGAAATGACCTTGCTAATCTGGACGAGTTCCACAATCATCTACCAGCTTGCCAAACTAAACCACTACGTGAGATTGTCTCATTACCTGCATATGATCTCCTGCTAATACAATACGAGTTTTTTCGTTGGCCAGTGCTAATGGCATAATGGCTTCGCATTCAATCGCTTGAGCTGCTTCGTCTAACAATATATGAGTAAAATAACCTGCACATTTGAAGAATAAGAAAAAATATACGTTAATACTTTCTTTCGCAAGTTGTTTGGAAGTAAATTAAGTTACACTGACGAACCTCTTGGTAAACCAATAGTTGACAGATGAGATGCGATATTCAAGGTTACGACGATAATACGATGTTTCAATATATCCTCTAAAGTTGGTACCTTAAAAATCCTCGTTCCATTTTGAACTTCGGTTAAACAATACTAAACAAAGAAAAGATAATTTTAGAAAAAATCTTCTTGCAAGAGGTTTCAGAGAAACATTAACATCCATCAACAATGTAACATTTACGAACCTCTAAAACTGTACTGCTAACTGTTGATACCCAACGTTTATGGTAATAAATCCTAAGAGGGGTAGCTTCTTTCAAACCAGATTTAACATACGAGTGAAGATACTCTTTAATGTACAAATCGGCAGCGCTATTCGAATGCGTACAAATCAAGATTTTCGAGTCGCTTTCTTTTAAAATGTGCTTTATTGCTTGAGCCAGAGTATACGTTTTTCCAGTACCAAAAGGTCCTAAAAATATAAACGAGTTATCGTTCGAATTAACCAATTACGAATTTATTTTGAAGTAAATTGAAGCTATAGTTCACCTATGATTAAAACAGGAGGCAGTGGCGTATCGCGAGGTAACGTTATAGCAACAACAGCTTCTTTTTGCTTTTCGTTCAATTTAGAATCATCTTCTGTCCATTTCCTAATTTAGAAAAAAAAAATAATAATAAAAAATCGAATCGCTAGTAAAATAGGATTAAAAATATTACTCGAAATAAGATTTTGATATTAGCTTACTTTTCGTTGATATCGGGTAATTCGGGAACTTGTAATAAATCTGGGAATATTATACGGTAATTCGAGATACAATCGACGGCTTGATGCCATTCGCAAAACGGAATCCGATTTAATTGGAATTGCATTTCTAGGGTTTTACTAGTATCTGCTTTCAGCTTCAGGTCGGTTACCATCTGTGCTGAGAGACGCAGGTAAACTGTGTTTTTACCTTTGTCTTCAATTAACGCTTCGTACACTTTGGGTTTTTTCATTTGTTTAGATCTTCGAACTGAAAGAAGCATATAGCAGAGAATGTGCAGTGATTTCGACGAATGATTATTTTCGTATTATACTCGATTCAATTACTTTTTTTCTCATCCGCCAACAAAACCGTCGTACAATTGTTTAGTACTAATCGACCTCCAGGGCTATCTTCGGAGACATCTTCGTTTAAAAATATCATCGCAAAGAGTTCACCACTGGTTGAAAATTTGGCTGTGCTGGCTCCGAAAACACTCGGCGACAAGATGTACGAGCTGACGATTTGGACGCTGGCTCGAACGCTGTATTTAGCCACCTGACAAAATAATACGAAGAAGTTTAGCATTTTGCATGATAACGCAGACCTGTATCTCTCGCATTTGTCTATATTAATGTTGAAAATCTATCAAGCACGGATAAGTATTTTTGAAGCAACGCACTTGATAGAATTCAAACATATTTACCTGTTCGTAACAAGCCATTTCTTCAATATACAACAATTCGTGCATTCTGGAACGATAGTTATTCATAGTGACGATATCATCATTAATCATTGATTGCGTTATGGTAAACTTATGCCCGGTAGGAACGTAATATTTTGTTAAGAGCTCTTTCTCCCTAACTGATAGATTATTCTCGAAGGTTGTCGTAACAAATGGAATAATTATAGCGTTACTCTTCTCCCATCTTTCAGTAGACGACAACACGAGCTCCTAAAATAAATAATTAATAACAATATTAATTCTCATATTACCGGAAATGATTCTCCGATTGGAAATATCTGTTAAAAAATACCTGCTGCATTTCTTTCATTTTTTCAGCATCTTTAACGGGTACAACATCCACACATATATGTTTAGCTAATACCGGTTCTTGTCCAAAATCAAATAAAACAGTTTGCCGAAATGTACCGTACAGCTTGGTTGAGAAAGTAACTTCAATCTTATGGGTTAGTATTTGTTCATCATCTTCGTCGTTTAAACGTGAAGTCCATTCTTGGGCGTTTATAGGCTCCTCGTCGATTAAGACTTTTTTATTATTGATTAAAGCGGTAATTCTCTTCAGAAGAAAATGATTTCTATGCGAATCGTACAGAAGAGCTACTACTCTGAGAACACGAGGCGAGTGTAACGTGAATACCCATTTCTTATCGCAAATTTTCGAATCTATGATGGTGGTTAATTCGCCTTCGATTTCTTCATCGACTCCTTCCAGCGTTTCTCGCATAATCATTTCAGGATTCGATGTTTCGGCCAATCTGTTTGTTGTGCACACGTACAATGTTTGTTAGATTTTAATACTATGCAGGAAATACCAATACGAAGGTCGGTAGAATGAATTACCTGTTTAGTAACAATTCAGTGTACGATTTGCCATAAAGTAGAGCTTCGTTAGCACGTTGCAATTTCATCATACGATATTCAAATCGTTCCTTCCATTCGTTAAGTTCTTCGATTCCATGAGCATCGACGCACTGAGCACCATTTTTACATTGTCCAACTGCACCACTACCGAAAGCCGGACAAAGACTGGAAGAAAAACACACAGAAACGAATCAGTACACATTACGAATCCATTTAAAAGAAACGCAGAACCAAGCTAATTTACTTATAAGTATCGGCTGTTAATCCTCGAGGTGGCGGTCTTTTCTTCCAATCTCTTCCTTCATCGCTCATAATGGTTTGCTGGTGATTTTGAGTCGAACAATGGCTTCGAAAATCGTCTTCGTCTTCGAACAGTATGTTACAAAATATACAAAAAAAGGTACTCTTTTCGTGAGCTTTGTTGTCATTCGTCGCTTTCTTATCTATAAACCGAAGGAAATTAACAAATCGATAAGATACGAGATATAAATTTTCTATACCTGCTATTGTTCATTGAAATATTGGTAAAATAACCTATTTTCTCGTTTACAGGTTCGATTAACGTTGCTTTAACTTCTTTATCGCCACCATTAACGAACTGCGAACTGAACTTGATACGTTCGAGTAATTTGACACATTCTTGTTTGGTAAAATCTGTACAAAGGTTGATCAACTGTTGAACGATCTGTTTAGCTTCGTTGAAAGCCTTTAATTGTATCAACGAATGAGTCAATCGCCATCGTGACTTGAACCAGAAATTATTTCTAGGTGCTTCGTTCGGTACGAGGTTCATTATTTTGCGACAATCTCGCGCACAAGCTTCGTGATTGTTCAATTCGAAAAAGCACTCTGAACGCCACAACAGATACGCCAATAACTTGGCGTTTTCCATTTTATCATTGTCGTCATTATCCAGTAACTGGTTCAAGTAATACAGAGCATTTTCCCATCGCTTCTGCTTCAGACATTCTATAACGATGAACTCGAATCCGTTCATGGTTTTCTTATTTCTCGTACGAGACGTATGTACAATCGAAGTGAATTTGGCAATGTAGACGTACTTTCAATCGCATCAATGGATTCGAATGCAGTGCGAGCATATATTTTACATGATTAAAAATAACATTACACAATTCTATCAGCAATTTTGTCTTCAACTTGATTAATACTGTACAGAAGAATTACACGCCGCATAGATTCACTACATTTAATTACAAAATACATTTGACAAAGAAAGAAAGGCAACCTTTATGTACAAAATCACAATTATAAAAACCGAGCACTTTACATTTGAATCATTAAATTTAATATTCACATTCTACGAAACTATTTAAACAAACCATCTCTCCAATACCACACATTACACCGAAACATAACTTATCATCGATACGAACAGAGAAAAAATTGACGAGTTGACGAAACACAGCACGAAAATGACGTCACAGCTGATATACGTTCGGCCTGATTCACAAAGTGCAACCGTTCGCTGCATAATGGGTGTTTAGTGTTTTTAGAAAGCAATATTGTAAATAAATGTAATTTTTTGCATAATAAAAATAATTTTCCTATGCGCTATGAAAATTGAGAATAGATGAATAGAACTAAGAATATCGTAAAGAATACAACGATTACCTACTTCGTAGTTGGCTCTTAGTGTATGGTGAAGTTTCAAGTTCAATTTTCATCAATCATTTTCATTTTCCTCCTCCATAATTTATCCTTTATTCATAATTCATAATTCATTGACTTCGTTGCAATTGCATTGCATTCAAATTTTCTCATATAAAAAAACTTAAACTGAACGAATCAAAGTAACCAAGTAGAACCCCAACCTAAAAAACTGTCTACTTGAGCTGTTGATCACAGTGATCGGTACTTTTAACACTCATATTAGAGAATAGATGGAGTACATGAATTCATTCTTTAACATTATCTGATTCAAATTTTACACATTTTCATGAAGTTGTCATTTCAATCAAGAATCAAGATGAATAAATTTTTTGCCAATATCGATATCTTGAACTTGACCAGTTTCATTGGAAGCTTATTCAAGAGCACGCAATCAGTAGTACATTTTGTTTGTAAATAATTCAACTTTTAATGCATTTTCATTCATCAAGCCGTGCATTTTTTTGAAATTAATCTCCAATGAAAAATTCCAGGACTGTTTTTAAAAATCGTCCTGTGCAGTTGAATGTACAGAAGCTCGGATTTCATAGAATTTCATATTTCTCTATCTCGCAATAATTCTTTTCATCGTATCAACTTTATTATTCTGAGAAAATTTTAATTAAAAAATCTAGAATCTACAACTTTGATAACCATAGTCTTTCGTATTGGTTTCATCAACGATTAAGAAATCTAATTAATAAAAAATGTGAGAACTGCATTACAAAACGACTTTATTAAAAGTAACCTCACAATGACTATACCGAAATTAATTCTTGTTTACACAATCGTAAAAATTAAAATAATTCCATTCTCGACAACACCAATTTGCACATGAAGAAGCGTAAAAAAGCACACGCAAGTAGGTAAATACGTATTTTTCTATTTTATTGATACACAAATCCGGGTTTCGCTACGTTTCACGATAATGTTCTACCCTCGACAAATCGTGATTATAGCATCATCAAAAACATCCATATTTGCAATTTCGATTACAAACACAACCACTTGGTAAATTTTTTCACATGAAACATTTAAAAAAAAAAAAAAAAGGTACAAATGTACATATTTAACGTTTGGAAAAAATTTAACCAACTTTTTTATGTGGAAAACCGGTTTCATGGCTCTCTCGGTTTATCCACAAGGAGAGAGAAAAAAAATGCAAATCGTGCTCAAAATTAGTTAGTCTAAGTATATACTTCTGATTGCGTAAAACAATATTAGTAAATTCCCAAGTTCTTTTTTTTCTTTTTTAAAATCGTAACTAAGTATGATAGTTCGGTATATTTAAGTCCATTTCACATATACGCATTACACACACTCACACATATACGCGTATTCGCGTACATGCGATAAAAAAACGATCGCTTTATAAAATTTTCATCATAGTATCGTGGCCAAAAACAACAAACGAGAACGAGAACTAAAATTAACTTATAATAATCACAGCAAAATAAAATTTCATCTTTCAAGCTAAATTAATAATATATAAAACGTTACACAGACAGAGAAAAAAAATCAGAGAAATAAAGAAAGAAAGAAAAACGAAACAAAAACCCATCATATTTTCAAAATAAAACGCAATCACTGTAGTAAACAAGTATGTCACACACCTTTCATTCATCTACGAATCTGTGATCGGCGATGAAAAATTCATTAACTTGGATTCATCGAGTTACACTGGTTACTCGCTCTAAACTCGATTCAAATAAATTTTGCATTAAAGAAGGGAAGAAAAAAAATTGAAAAAAAAAAAAGAAGGGCCGTAAACTGGTTACTTCAATGCTAAATCTACTCAAAAAAGAGACAGAGGGAAGAAAATATAATCAATGTAATCGTACAACCGAAAAAAAATATATATAGAAGGGTACTCTTCAAGTGGAGCTGGGTGCTGTAAAGGGGTTAAAATGGGTATACGGAAAATTAATGAAAGAGAAGAGAGAAAAAAAAAACAAACGTTCAGTCAATTCCAGTGGTTTATAGGTACTCTCACTTTGTGCGCTACTACGATTCGTTTTCGGCAGCCGGCGGTGATATTTCTACGGGTTGCCGTCGATGATTATAATTAATCAGTTTCCTTCCGACAAGATATCTTTCATTTCTGATGTGTTCGTACCATTTGACCGATTGTCTACCGCCGAAAGACGCTCCGCTGTAGACCAGAGCTAAGATTAACAAAAACGGATAAATTCGGCGAGCAATAACATTACGCAAATGGAAACTCTTGACGAAAATTGGTACGATGCCGTGTGCTATAGCGTAAGGCACCGCTAACAGCAACGCTAGTGTACCGACCACCGGCATGATTACTTCTCTCATGGTAAACTTCAAATTCATTCTTTGGAAACCATTGCGGAAGGTTCGTTCGACAGCTCGTTTAATCCTCCAATCCGGACCCATCATTAGCAAAGCGCAGCAAATTTTCATGTACAGTAAGCCCAAACCCCAATCTAGCCACGTCCATATGACCGGAGTTTGATCCAAAGGTACCCGCATCGGTACCACGATCACCAGTTCGACCAACAATCCGAACAAAAAAGGTATAACGCCAACTAACCAAATCACCGCGAACATGGCTTTCATCGTAGACAGGCTCATTTTAGTAATTCTACGTATCACGACCATCTTTCCTTTGGGCAGCCAGCTAATCATCGTGGCTATGATACGAGCCATCAACCACAGCATATACATTCCAGCCGAAGCGGTGTATAATTCGTGCACTTTGGGTACGGGTTTCGAAAGCACCAAAGATGGCCAAACAGCCATTACTTTACGACCAACGTATACTGGTACAGTAAGCACGATTAAGCTGGCTACAACGGTGGTCATGCAGATCAACACAAGTAACGCGATAATCCTCAACGGGAAACATTTCGGTTTTTCGTACGGCTGAAAACCGGTCGGACCACCGCGTTGAAGTAATGCTTGATGAGCAGCTCCTAATCCGCCGGCAGCTAATGCTACGTTATCGGCAGCAGCGGCGCCAGCTGCAGCATTACCGGCAGCCGGAGCCCCGGCATCGTCGTTATTTTGCACTCCGTCGCCGAGCAGATATGACTTTAGACCGAGGCACCAGGCTACCGTAAGACACCATATGCGTATAGTTGCTCGTAACCATTGCCTGATGTAGTGTTGTTCAAGTAGCGCAGGCATTATCACTTGCAACAGCAACAGTTCCAGGGATAGTTCGTTGACTGATTCAGAATGGGAAGTTATGATATAAGGCAGAAACGACGGCCAGATCGTTTTGAGGATACGTGAAGGTACGTACAGAATTAGCATAACGACCATGCCAAAGATCACACAGGATGCCATCAGACGACGAATGTGCTTGTACATTGATAGATGAATCATTTCCTGCAAAATATAAATATTATTAAATATGTGTTGTAAAAATTGGTTTAAATTTGAAATTAAATAGCGCATATAATTACGAAAAAATGTTTAAAACAATTAATAAAAAGATGGAAAATTATTAGATTTTAGTTTTTTTCAAGAGTGAAAACGACAGGCTTACTTGAATAGGACTGAAATCGGGATCGTTCAAGTTTCTTAAAAACCATAACACCCCGGGTCTGAGCACTTCTCTCAAAACGAGAACGAAAGAGGCGAAATAGTACACAAAAACCATTCCGATCAACCAATGTATGAACATTGATGTGCCAGGAGCTACAGTGAAGCTCGCTTCTCGATCTTTCAACGTCGCATTGAAAACTGGTAACGAACAAATATCCAACCACCAACCGCAGATCAATGGTAAGGCTCCAATTTCAATAACGAGCAAAAGAGAGACCTAACGAAAAGAATAAAGCAATTATAAACAATAATCCCTGGAAAAGGGAATTGGATCAACTTGATACTTACTTTCACAACGATGTAACATAATCCTAGTAAGCGTGATATTTTCGTTAATTTGACGACTGATATAATTGTATGTAGAAGAACCAAGAAACAACTCGATACAATATAACCGCAAAGGGTGGTCACTAACCCTGCAATAAATAAATTATCGTGACGAAAACTCGAGCATAAATTATTATTTCCACATAAGCTATTAAGTATACCGATCAAGTATAAACAAACCTTCAAAGCGAGATGCCTTGGCATATTCTTTCAAATCAGTTATCATTAAGAATAAAGATCCGACATTGTAGGGAAGAAAAGCAAACAGTAGGATGAATAACGTATTCAAGGACACTACCCAAAAGACGTGTTCGAGAAAAATCAATGATCCATCTAATCCTAGTAATCGTTCCCAAGTCAGCTCTTCGGCTGCTCGATCCCATTCAACGGGATTCCAATTATTATGATCATCGACAACTGGCTGATCTTGCCTATGATCGTCCACCTGAACAGGGGCCTGAAATGAGCCAAAAATAGGTCGTGTCAAATCATTGTTTTACGTAACGCACGAGTACGATAAAGATTAACGCAGTACATTATTATTATCGGCCTCATCCAGCCTTTCAGCAAGCGGTTGATCAGCTGGTCTATTAGCACCGTGATTATGTTCAATTTCCTCTTGATCTAACCATTCGGGCCCACCTCCGTGTAAAATTTGCTCTCTTAGCCATACCAATCCAATAAAAGCAAATAACGTACAGGTAACGATGAAACTTCCTTGAAACATATCAGCGGCGAGATTTTTCATCGAAAATAAATCAAAAGGTAAGGTCAAAATCTGTAAACAAAACGAGTTAAATTTTAGTATAAATATTGATCTAATGCGTCGATCACCTTTCTCGACACACTTACCGAATCAACAGATAAAGAAAATAAACAACTAAAAATTCGGCATGCTACGATTGGTACTACACCAAGCCACGCTCCAGCTACGATGGTATAATGAAGCCAATACTTTAAAGCTGTTATGACTGTATTTAGTAATCCAGTTATTATATCTTTTAGAGGTAAATGCCTGGGCATATTTTCGTCGTATATTGGCATAAATGTAAATCTGTATCGGCACAGTTCGCAATATTCTTTTCGACTGTACCGCATCCATTGCGTTAGACATTCTTGGTGTATCCATTTAATACTTCCAGTACAAATACAAGGGTGGAATAACGGCTTATCAGGAGTAGCCTCGCAACGGCATACCCTACATATGTCCGATGGTTGCGGTTCATCCATTTTCCTAAATCAAATAAAATAACATTTTTAGATCACACATCGCACTCGAAGCTAACCAGTAATTATAATTCATTTGCATATAAAAATTTCAATATTGTCGTATACATTGAAACAGATGTTAATCAGTATTTGACGTCATTATTAATATTGTACCAATTTCAGCTGGTTTAGAATTGCACAATTGTTTATTTCAACCGGGTAAAATATCAAAAACAATTGTTTCGAGTTATAAAGGAAATATCTCATTATTAGTCCGGCTCATAGATAAAAACAGAAATACTAAAACAATAAATATACGAATTATACTTACCAAAGAGGTTATCTACACTTTACAAAAATTACTTCGAATAACCTAAACATTAGTGTATTTTAGTGACTAATTAACTATAATACGTGAAGGTGAAGTTATAACTAGTATTTCATCAGTTTTAATAACCTTCTGCGGATAAATATTAATCGTATACTAACTAATAACTTGGCAAAAAAGTTGAATTAATTTTTAAAAAGTTTCACTTCGCGAAGAAAGTTTTATTACGAGAGATAATAATAAAAAGAAAAAAACAAAAATTAGGCGAATTACGACATCGTAATTTCTCCAATGGCGCATGGTTTGGCGAATATTGACGATTTTTTTTTTTTGTAAAATCGAAGCATTACATAATGGCGTATAGCACTGACGATGAGAAAATAATAAAAACGCGTAATTACGAGAAAAAGTATAATCTCGGTTTTGGTAAAATTATAGCCACAAAACCGGGAAATTTTACAATAAAATATTACGAATACTATCATTTATAATATTCAAACGTTGTAATTAAAATAAAATCGCTTACACGAGAAAAAAAACATTAAAATACTGAATTCTTTAATTTTTTCGAAAGAAATCCGTAATTCGCTATTGTAAATTACGTCTTCCGACCCTCTCTTCGCCCATCATTGGCCTATTTTTCTTATTTTGAAAATTTGGAATCTGACCTCTCAGCGAAAAATTACTATTCATGTGATAACAAAAAATGTTCGTTGATAATCATTAATTGAACGTAATAATTACCATATTAAAATCCCGACCAGTAAAGTATGATCACTGATTGAATAAAGTCGCCGTGTTATTTCGAGTGCTTTGCTTTATTCTTAAGTGGGTGCGTTTTATTTACATCGTGATAAAAACCTTAATTATACCTGTCAAGTCACGCATGATGACTACTATCATACCCTCGGCGATCAGAGTATCGTGTAAGTCTAGGTGTTACCGGATTACATTGCGCCATCTCAGTAATCGTCGAGCAGAATTCTCCGATCAATCGAATAGAAAATTTCTAAATGTGAACGTCGCGAAAAGGAAATACAAAATGAATAACTACAGCACTGATAAAGTTTTAACCCTGGATAATATGAATTCAGCGGTGAAAAAATTAGAGTACGCTGTACGAGGACCACTTGTCATAAGAGCGGTGGAAATTCAAAAGGAACTCTTGGAAAAGGTATGTGTTTCATGTTTCAAATTCATTCAAAATTTTTAGACATTTGTGTTGAAATTTTTTACTATGAAAAACATGAAAATTTTCCATGTGTTTTTCTTTAATTTTCTTAAAATTATTTTTGGCTTAGATATTGCATCATGCTATATTTCCTAGAATTAAAAAATTTTTCGATAGAATACCGTTCTACTTGTGATCAAATTTATAGATGTTATTTGTGATGTTCATCGTACGTAGATAGTTTCTTTTCCCGCATAACTTAGTGTTTGGTCACTATGTTGAAAACATTTACCGCTAAAGTATCCGTCAATCAGGCCTTTTTTTGATGTACTGTTTCGCAATAATTGAATTCGAAATCATTTCTATCGAGTGGAGCTATTGATTGAATTTTGGACAAATAATGCTCGATAATTGAGTACTCTAAGAATAATGTTATGTTCCTTGTAGTATTATTGATTTTTTAACCACTCGAACACCATTTCAGAGATGACAAAAGTGGAACGTGACATTTTTTCATTTGAACTTCAAACTTTTCACTTTAAAAACATGTGACGTGTTTAATTACGAAAATTATCTCAAAACCTACACCCAAGAATTCCGCATTATTACTTTCTCGCTGATAAAATCGTTGTATTTTGAAAACAATACTCTTGTTAGTTCGATAAAGAAAACTCGAATATTTTTTCAATGTTTACCTTCCGCTGTGGTATAAAATTCAAAGAAAATAGGTAATATTATGAGAAAAAAGCGGTATTCGATTGAGTCAGAAATATGAAGTAAAATTGATATTTTTAATTGATATGTTTGAAATTTATCATCGAGGCGATGAGAACAACACTAAACGTAGATTATCGTTTAAAATGTTAAATTCAATTTTTCCACGCATAATTGCATCGTATTCGAAATACCGTTCGCAATTTTTTTTAATCTCTTCGATTAATTTGTAATCACTAATTATTCAGATAACGTTTGAAATATCGGCTCAATTTACACGACTATACCGATTAAGTAGTATGTGATCGTGTAATCACGTAATACGCTCGAATACAGATTAAGTAAATCATTAAGTTCACGAATGCTCGTTACTGTAGGCCTTGGTCGGTCAATTGAGTTAATTATTTTACAAGTGGATTTTAAATGAGTTTGTTTGCGACTAACTAAAAATACACGGTGTTTTGTTGCAGAATACGAGTAAACCTTTTAAAGATGTTATTCGAGCTAATATCGGCGATTGTCATGCTATGGGACAGAAGCCAATCACGTTCATACGTCAAGTAAACAGTTAAAAAGGATTATCCATTAAGACGATACAATATAAGTTGGTAATCGTTGAGTGTTATTTTTCATTGTTTTAAGGTCTTGGCTTTAGTTACCGTTCCAGAGCTATTAAATTCATCCGCTTATCCATCCGATGTGAAAGAACGAGCTCGTACTATTTTAGAAAATTGCCAAGGCTACAGCATAGGTAGGTAAACGAATAAATAAAGAGCGTAAAATTTTCACATCACATGCTATGTACTATAAAATAGCCAATTACGCTAAAAATTGATTATTGCTGTCTACATCAAGGTTCTTATACCGATTCACCTGGCATCGAAATTATCAGAAAGCACGCCGCAAGATATATAGAAAGAAGAGATGGTATCCCGAGTAATTATCAAGATATTATTTTGTCAGCCGGTGCATCGAACGGTATCAAGGTATTCGATGTGGATTTTATTTTTCTTCCAGTTAATTATTGTTTATTTAATGCGTAATTTTTTTTTTTTTTTTTACAGTCTGTATTGAAACTATTGAATGAAAAAATTGATGGTAAAGTTCCTGGCGTAATGATACCGATACCTCAGTACCCTCTGTATTCGGCATCGTTAGCCGAATATAGTATGCATCCAGTAAGTTTACGATGCGTAAACACATCTCCCACGAGCCTAAGAAGTCATAAACAATACATCCGTTGATATTTTACGACTCGATTTAATTACGTAACTTTTCATTTACGTGTAAAAAAATCATACTCGAAATGCAATTGCTCGCGTATAAATTAATTATGCGTGCAAAATCAACGCCGCGCCGGTTGCAATCCGGAAATTTATTCTCGATTATCGAAAAATTCCTCAATTTAATCGTTGACGTGCTTTTTTTCAAACGCTATCGTACGAAGTGAAAGAATTTTCATTTTGTGCATTTAAAATTTTATGTAACGTGTTTCGATATTCAATATCGATTTGCGATGTTAAAATGACCCTTGGTCTTGTAATCGAATACTAAAAAACTCGATTACATCACTCGGGAGTTGAATCACGATAGAGTTTTCATTTTTTATAGATAAATTACTACTTGAACGAAGAAAAAAATTGGAGTTTAGATGTCACTGAATTGGAACGCGCTATAAATGAAGCCAAAGATAAATGTAATCCTCGAGTTCTAGTCATTATCAATCCTGGAAACCCTACTGGTATGTGGAATTCATGATAATCGATTCGTTTCGTTTCACGGCGTGTTACACAGCAGTTAACTGCTATTATTTGATTGAAATGAACTTCGAATATTTTTCATCAGTAGACTTTTTTTTTTTTGCGAAAACCAATGGGCTAAAAATTTCAAATTCAGACTAAATGAAGTGTAGCAATGATCAATAGACGCTCCAAGGTAAACACCCGTGAAAGGAATCCTCATTCTTGGAACCCAACTTCACTGAGACGTTGATTTTGCATCATGTTATAGAAAAATATTTTGAAATGAAATCCTACATATTCCCCACTCCTTATGATTGAGTATTCTCGTAATTTTTTAGCCTAATTTTCCATGTCATATTGTCCATGAAAACTAGGCTATAGTGGATGAGGGGGGGGGGCATATCAACAAAAACCGTTTTGGGGTTCTAGTTAACCATTACAACCATTTTTGGTCATTTCAGATTTTTATTTTTTTCCCGAAAGACTAAAATCATTTACTCTGCTCGATACTGGCCAAAATCGTTCATATTTGGTCGATCGGCTCAGTTTGGCAGCAGATTAGATGTACATGAGTGGGGACGACCTTGGGCCAAAATTCAGTTATGCCCAAATTTGGGGGAGGGGGTGCTGAGGGGTGAAAAACGCAAAAAATTGTTCTTTTTTGAGCCAATCGGTAGAAAATCTCAAGTTGTACATCATATACAAAAATCAGCCTCGTAGGTCAGTTAGGAGGGGAGATATGAGGGTTTTTTCTCCTTTTGACATTGTAAAAAAGCCTATTCCTCCATTAAATTGGCCTAAGAAGTTAAAATTTTGTATGTACATTTAATAAAGACCCTAGATGTGTCTTTTTGAGTCTTGACTGTTCAGCCTCATTGCCAGCCCTCACAGCCCCAAAATTGTATTTTTTTGGTCGGTTTTTCTTATATTTCGAATTTGTAAGCTGCAATTTGGTATGTACATTTAGTAGGGTTTCTTGAAGTGCTTTTTGGTAGTTTCGACTTTTCAGCTCCATTGTACCCCTGCTCAGTCCTAAAAATATAGTTTATGGTCAACTTTTTCCTGTATTTAGATGGTCTTGACTTCAAAGCCTCATTGAATCCTTCTTCCTCTTAATACTGATGAGGAAAAAAGCATCTTCTTCATGACGTCATTTTCGATCGAAGTTTGGCGATCGTCATGTCTATTGCCGCCTTATTCGCAGCGTCTTGGAACAAATCTGTCAGGGAACATTCGAACCATCTTCTTAGATCCGCTTCCCATGACAGCTTCCTAGGTCAAAGCATCAGATGCTTTTTTTTTAAATCTGCTTAAGTTTTTTTTTAATTGAAATATTTTTATCACTTCCTTCTACTGATTTTTTTTTTTTCGCAAAAAGACTTTTTTAGCTGAATAAAGCATACTATGATGTTATTATAAATTAGCAGGGACTTTTAATTTTTAATCATGTTTTGAAGATAACAAAATCCAATAATTGAAGTACATCCGCGTAATGGGACTTTAACCTCGTATATTTTAATACTAAAAAAAGTATGATTTTGCCGCATTTTATCAAATTTGTATTTCAAGCCTTGCAGAGATAAGACTATAAAAAAAATTATAGATAGATACAAATATTAGTGTGGAACGTATAAAAAATTAAAAAATTGCATAAACAGATTGCGATGCTGTTTTTTGTATCTAACTACCTATATACGGACAAATACCAAGAATTTAGTGTAATCTAATAACGTATAATTTGCCTTAGGTCAAGTACTATCTCGAAAAAATATCGAAGAAGTTATAAAGTTTGCGTACAGAGAGAAATTGTTTTTATTTGCGGACGAGGTGAGTAGAAATTGTTTGAATCAGAATAGAGGAAATCGTCGAAGTATACATTTCTCAATAAAAAAAATCATCATTTCGGATTACAGGTGTATCAAGACAATGTCTACGCCGAAGGATGTAAATTCCATTCGTTCAAAAAAGTTTTGACCGAAATGGGACCACCATATTCAAATATGGAATTAGCCTCTTTCATGTCTTGTTCCAAAGGTTACATGGGTGAATGTGGTTTACGAGGAGCTTATGCCGAAGTTATCAATTTAGATCCTCAAGTTAAAGCAATGTTACTTAAATTAATCTCCGCTATGTTGTGTCCTACTGTACATGGTCAAGTAAGTTTAATTCCATAGTGGGTTAATTTATAGTGCTCGATGTTCCTCGAGATGTACTTATTCATTTCAATCGTGTATATATGTTCAGGTTGCTTTAGATTGCGTTGTAAATGCACCTCAACCCGGTGAAGAATCCTATAAGCAATTTAATGAAGAAAAAACTGGTGTTTTGAAGTCTTTAGCCGAAAGGGCTAAAATGGTCGCCGATACATTTAACAGAATGCCAGGTATTACTTGTAATCCTGTCCAAGGAGCTATGTACGCTTTTCCTAGGGTAAGAACACGAATAATTTAATTTAGTTTTTTCGCTGCCAAATACGCGATCGATTATTGAAAAAATAATTTTTTAATTTTTCTTCGCCAGTTACATTTACCCGAGAATGCGATAGCGAAAGCTAAATCGAAAAATCAAGATCCATCCACATTTTACGCGTTCGAATTACTCGAAAGTACAGGTATTTGTATTGTACCTGGATCTGGATTTGGACAACAACCTGGAACTTATCATTTCAGGTACTTTTTGAGAATTCTGTTACAAATATTTGGTAATACACGTATAGACTTAAAGTAATTTTCATTAAATAGGACGACTATCCTACCTCAGCCAGAAAAACTGAAAGAGATGTTGGAAAGATTTGAATCGTTCCATTTGAAATTTTTGGAAGAATACAAATGAACAGTTGTTCGTTGATTGCGCTTTAAGAAATATATCGTACTTAATTAACACACTAGTGAAATAAGGGCTTTTAAAGCATTTTTTTTCTACGGCATTTGTTTTTTCGTTACATTCTTTTTCATATCAAGATACCTCGTAATCATTATCTATGTGATTTTACCTCATCACAATTTCACGCCTTAATTTTTCATATATACCCACAAGTCAACAGAGCTACATTTTATTGTTTTTGTTACGTTGTTATGTCAATTCAAGTACAAAAATGTCACTAACATGATCTTACATTTCTAACATTCTGATTGATGCTTTCGCTCCGTGCCAAATGTAGATAATTTTACGCTGAAACGATGTAATACTCGTGTTTTAATATTAATTGTATGTGTGAATACGATTTGAATTATTTTTAAAATGTTATTTATTCCAATAAATAGTTACTGATGTTACATGTGGACTATTGTCAATTATTACTTGTATTGAGGAAGAGGCGAGTAAGGAGGTATTGATATAGGAAGTCGTCTAATGTTAGTTTTCAGCTTCTGCCAGATTTTACCGAAATAATTTAAAATAACAGTACTTTATTTCATATTATCGGTAATTATGATACAAAACACGCCTAATTTAAAAAAACAAATTGGTATAGGTACTGAAATTATTTACTAGGTTTGTTCGAATAATCTCAACAAAGCTCTATACTTCAAAATTATGAAACTTTAAATTAAAGTGTTTAGCTGGTTTTTTAATCATTTGATTAATGTTGTGAATTATTTAATTCATCACATACTAGAAATCGAATAAGCTTAATCCAATTTATAAAAATTCACTTCAATACTTTTCACGAAGTTCTATAATTTTGAAGTACGGAGCTTTGTGGAGGTTCGCCCAAACAAACCTAACGATAAAAATAATTGAACTACACATTTCAGTTGTAGTACAAGTGTAGGAACCAAAATCCACATCACTTATTTACAAAATTAAAAAATGTACAATAAGTTGAAGATATGTACAACGGCCAACAATAAATTAAAACATTATTCATTCCACAAATACTTCAGTAATATATCCTTCGGCATTCAATTCCATTTGTTTTTCGACACCTTCCTTCAAAGCTAATTGTATTTTCCACTTGGTCTCGTGTTGCAGTTTCGAATCAGTGATTTGTTTCAATTCGTGAGAAACAAAACTGGCGAAAACATCTTCCTTGTCGAGAATAAAAGATTTTTCTGTAACGGAAGACGATTTACTCGAACGAAAAAGAAGTCGCTTCGGTTTTTGCTAGAACAACGACAAGTATTAGTGATGAATGATCTTTGCTGGTCACAGCTAGTACGCTAAATAGTGTATTTACTTCGTCAAAATAACTAGTACTAGTATCAGCTCTCTCTTTGGTAAATTCGTCCAAGAACTTTAGACTCTCGTAACACCATAGCTTTGGCTCGAAACCGTCTTGCGGCGGTTCTTCCTTGATTGATATACTACTGTTGCGGAATCTTTCGGCCATGTGTTATTTCTCGGCTCCATATTGAGTACGCAAAGTCTTGATTTTACTTTTAATATCGATCAGCGTGAGTTTATTACCGCGAATTTCGTTGATCCTTTCGGCTAATTCGGTGAGAAGTTTATCTCGTTTCGCTCTGTTGTGATAATCTTCGTGTTTTGTGTCGTACAGAAAGGGATGACTTTCGTATAGAGATATCAATGCTTCAACTTCGGTACGGTTCCATCGCGTCATGATGATCGTACGTAACCGTTTAGTCGAGAAAAAAGGAGCAAGAAAATGGTTTCGTGATAAAAAAATTAACAAAATTTGTTCATTTGTTCAGGAAAGAAAATTGGTCATTTACAAGAACGAAAATCTAGAACGCAGAAAGTTAAGAGTATGCTTGAATTGTAAATAAAGTTTTCAGCCGGCTGTGTTGATGAAAAATATAACGTATTTACTGAGAATTACGATGTAAACTTGAATTATATGTAAAATTTGAAAATGATATGCAATTTACGAGAGTATAATTTCATTTTTTATTTTTTAATGATGGGATTTCAATTTTTCAGGATGAATTCTTACATATTAGTTAAGGTGTAATACTGGAGTAGATACATTGAGTCATTGATTACCTTTAGAAAAATAAGAATTTATAAATATCCAATAGTGAACTTTCTTGAATAATCGTGATCAATCAATCGAGGTTTAAAATTTAAAACAATTATCGGAAGATGTGAATAGATATTTATAAAGAGTAATTTTTATTATATATTTAAAGGAGGTCAAGTATTAAGATAAGTGTATAAGGCTATAAGCAGGATTGACCAGAGTCTGCTCTGAGAAGACTTGCAGACTCCGAGTAGGCTCGCAATTTTTGCAAATCTTGAGTCACTATTTTGAACGAGTCTTTCTATGAAAGCAAGTCTCTATTTCATGTCTCAGTATTTTTATTTTTTCTGTTACATCTGCCTCTGTCCTGAGTGGCTTATATTGGAAATGAAAAAAAGTGAATTTTTTGTTGCTTGTGTACTTAATTCGGTGCACGTGTCGAGGGGGGATTTTACTGAAATTTTAAAAATCTGAGCTACCAAAAATAGTTGAAAAAATGTGAAAATTTTGGTGTTGATATCACCGAATTCTTTATTTTTTCTTTGGTTGTGAAGAGAGAGAAATAGAAAAGATATGGTTGGAAAACTGAAATGGTTTTTATTGGTTGTTTAATAGGTAAAAGAAAAATGCTGGTGTTTATACATTCAAAAGATCAAGGTTCAAGTGCTCGTGTAAGAGCAGTTTTAGATAGAAATATTGGCGTTGAATCTACTGAAAAATGAATATCAATGTTTGTTGAAATTAATTCTTGGTTTTTTCTGGGTAATGAACAGATAAAACTTTTAATTAGTTGTTGAAGGGACAAAAATGAAATAAATACAGTTAGGAAACTGAAATTGTTTTCAATGGTTATTGAAGAGATGAATACAAGATAAATTCGGTTAAAAATTCAAAGAAATAAAATGTGTCCCAGTATAAGGTTTAATACATACTGCTGATGGTTATTGTCATTGTCTCCGTGATAATCCTGATGATGGTAATCTCCGTTATGATGATGCTGATGATCACAATTTTCACCATCTGGATGAGGTTTACAGTACTTATAAAACACTTTACAAGCCATGGCAAATGGAAGTTTAAATGGGAATAGAGCTTTTTGAGAAAAAAATTGCGCGGTTTGAACTAAAGCAGAAATTTGATTGGAAAAATCATACAAATTGAGCTTCTATTTATGCTTCGGATTGGCGCTTTATGAGCTAAACGTGAATAGTATGTTATTCTAGATTTACGATCGTGAAAAACAAGCACAAATAAACCATAAAATTTTAGTCAAAATGTAAATAGAATTTTTTATTTGAAAAATATCGTGTCTTTTGTACACTGTGAAGAGATTTACAGCGTAAATGCGATGAAAATATTCTACAAAGAAAAAATATATACAATAAAACATCTAAGCTGTAGGAGAGGGAAAAAAATGGACGAATGAGCGTTGGGTATATATATTTGCACGATGAAAATAAATCGCTCTTTAGTATGTACTAAAGCAAACATCGGCCAGAAGTCGATATATTTTTCATTTTTAAGCCCGAGTAATTTTTCATATAGGTATCAGGTCAATTTATAGAGCAATGATCAGTAGACAAATATATCGGTGTGGAAAATATTTATTCACCAAATGGTAAAATGTTCGAAATATTAATCGCAGATACTATGTAAACGCCGATGTATGAAAAATAGAATAATTACAGGCACGTACATGAAACATGTAATTTATTTACTCATTCGAATTTGATTAAATTCGAAAAATCTCGCATTTTATCCCATGAAAGATAACACAATAGATTTGTAAACGCACCTACCTAAGTAATAATAAATCCTGCATAAATTGAACTAGATTCACGCCGAATAAAAACCAAACTGGAGCTGGAAATAGGTGGATGGTTATATACCTACATTTTTCATAAGCAACCGTAATAATAATGATACCCTAAGTATCAATAATGTATTCGCTCTGGTCTATAATTAAATTATGTAAATGATAGTGCACCGTTACAGCCGACTACGACCGACAGGTCAAATTGAACCATATTACATATTATATACGTTGTTGAATGAATTTAAACCACCTCTGGTGTCAACTAGAAACATATTCGCACGTAAACTCATCACTGAAACAATTAATGGTCGAGCACACGTCCAGCTGGTTTACCTTGGATGAGGATCTTACGTAGAATAAATTTTTAAATTTACTGCATTCATTCTATGAATGTAACCATGTATACTAGGTATTTTCAAATTTATAAATGAAATTTTAACTGCCATGCCATGCCTCCGGGTGTTGGTGTACGTAAAATGAGTAATAAAATGGTGTATATGAATATTACGTATGTACTTGGTGCTTACTTACGTTTGTATATATATTTTTTTATAAAATACATATGTAGGAGAACAAGTAATACTCGTGCACTTAATCGAATAATCGTGCATACCCATCTGAGATATTTATTACCTAAAAATTAAGTTAATCTGTTGCCATACTCAATCCGTAAAATGATGGTTTATAATTGAATTTCATACAACGTTCTCAATCTAGAAGGTACTACAGGTACTAGGCAGGTGGTAGCTACTAGGTAGTCTAAGTACTCGAAGCCTACTATATTGCTAATGAGAACTGTGCTATTACAGACTATTAACCTACGGTAAATGAGAAGGGAAGTATTGACAAAATCTATTCTGGGGTTCAAGAAGACCATTGACGCCGCTTTTGGCCATGTCACACATTTATTCTTTTTATTTTTATTACCTGTCCCCAAACTAAAACTCATTTGTTCATCTCAAGACCGATCAAAATAGGTCAAATTTGAGCAGTAGACTTAAATTAAAGACAGATTTGATATTTTCGATTTTGAATTACTTTGGGTCAAAATTTAGTTATGTATGAAGTTGGCAGAAGGGGATGCCGAGGGGCAAAAATCGCAAAACTTGTTTCTTTTTAGCCAATCCGTAAAAAATTCAAAGCTGTACAACATATCCAAAAATTAATCCCTCCGATCATTTGGTAGGGTTTTTCCTTTTTTCTAGCCTTGAAAATAAACTGTTCCTCCCCTCTCTCCTACAAATTGAGGTATAAAGTTGAAAGGTAAGTTGTATGAATCTAAGGTTGTACTCACATCGAAAGAAAGTACTCAAGTTTTGATATTTCCAACGTAGTTGATACAATTTTTTCTCTATTTTTTGTCTAATACTTAAAATCGACCTCAAGGTCAAGATCAACTAATTTTCCTCAACATTTCAACTTAAAATCACAAAATCAATCCGGGGTCATGGTCAACTATGTGGCTGTCAACATTGGACCAACATCAGTGGACCGCCATCAGTGGATTAACAAAATCTAGACAATCAAAATCTGGATTTGTCAGATTTTGATAGTCTAGATTGTGATGGTCTGGAGCTTGATGGCTCCAACATTGATGGTCAATTGTTTTGTGCTGTCAACATCTCAACCGCGAACAGTTGGATTATGTTTGACAAAAAAGTTGAATGTTACGAAGGACGGATTTTTTGATTTTCAGTTGAAATGTTGAGGAAAGTTAATGATGTTAAAAGTTGACCTATCAGAAGTTGACCTTGACCTTGGATTGATTTTATGATTTTGGGTTAAAAGCGACGGGTCAACATTCAACTTTTCTGTCAATTATATTCCAACTGTAGATGGTCAAGATGTTAACAGCCCAGAACAGTTGACAATCTATGTTAAGGTCGTCAACATCCAAACCATCAAAATCTGAACAATCTGGATTTTCACTATACAGATTTTGATGGTCTACTGTTGACGATCAATTGATGATAGTTCACGGTTGGTGGCCAGTTATAGAATGCGCTATTAAAAATCGTATACCTCATCCATAGGCAAAGTTTAGTGTTTTAGTCGGCGGCCGGGGGGGGGGAGGGCAAGCCTACAGCATGGAAGAGCAAAAAATCAATAAAAAATGTTTATATTTCAACAAACTAAAGTTGTTTTTCTTTTAGGGATGTGAGTGCTTGAAGCTTAATCATTCTTACCATTGGAGATAGGCAGAAAGTATAAATATTCGAGCGAAGCGAAGGCGAAATCTTTTTAAAATAAAATTTTATAATTTTAGCAGCGATTTTGTAGATTTTACAAGGGAAAACAAGTTTCAAGTTTATGGCAGAATTATTTCTAAATTAAAGCCAAAATTTCAATATTTCCATCAGTTTTCGAGATGTTTTAAACATTTTCTCAAAATTTATGTACATAGATTTCAAAACATTTCCATGTGTAGTCATTTATATGAAATTTAGCATACACCAACAACTTTTAGTTAAAAATTCAAAAGGCAATTCTAGAATGACCGGAGCCAGCTCAAAATACATTGAATTGTATGAAGTCGAATTCAGATAATAATCTAGTTGTTGATGATTTTCCTTTTTTTGAATTTTCAAAATTTTTACTTTGGTAGACTTTAAGATGAGCCAATTTATTATTTTAAAACCTTTTAATGGTATACGAAACCAATTGAAATTTTGTAAAATTCCATTCATAGCAAATGTATTAGAAATTGTCCTGGAATTTTTTGAGGTGAGTCAAAATCATAATAAATCACTATTCAAAACCTAGTTGACCATGAATATCGACTGCAAAATAGATGTACGGGTACAATGTAAGAATTATATCGAATTTCCTGACGAATGATGACTAAGTCATACAGATGCTTTTGCGTTTACCAAATACCTGAGAAAAAAATAACCAGTTTTCGAATGCTGAAAATATTTATAATTTTTTTTCTACAGAAAGTAAATGTACATCTGAAAATAAATAGTCTCAAATGACAAAGTCTTTAATAAGATTGGTAAAAATTTCTGCTCGTCATTCAATTTTTCTCACTAGTGAAAAAACGCTTGAATTTGAAGTTTTCAAAAAATATTGCAATTTTTTTTGAAACGATTTTTTTCGAAACGCTATTAGGTATGCTTACACTATTTTTATCCAAAACGGTCATTGCTGGCAAGTTTTCAGATTAGGTACCCATTTTTTAAAGGGGTTATAAAATTTGGAGAGAGGATAGAAAAAAAATTACAAAGATTCTTCGTTTTATTTCCATATTCCCCGGAACTCTCTAAAATTGATGCATATTTTGTTCCCCTTTTGGAGGGCAAGGAGGTGCAAGGTTTAGTTTTTTGGCAATTACTTCCTGAATCCTGAATAAGGCATTTATGAAAAAAATGTCGAAACGAAAGTTGTAGAGAATTAAAAGATTAACATTTTTACTCCTTTAACTTTTTTCACGGGATGTTTTTTATTCAAGAATCCGTAATGATTCGAAAAATTTTTGAAAATGCACTTGGCTCATTTTATCGCGAGCTCCTCAATTACAAAATTTCCCTTTTTATGGTGCGCAGCATATTCATTTTATACTTTCAAAGGTAATGTACCATTTTTCCTTCCTTTTTTGAATCATTTATTGGAGAAGCCTAAGCTTTAATAGGAAAAATCGGTGAGAATCTACGTTTTGAAAAATTGGTAATTCATTAGGGTGGGTCAAAAAAAACTATTATTTTTTTTTTTCACTTGGTACCCTGAAAAACTGGTTGGTAGACACCTCAAAAAAAATTCTCTCCACGCATGAGCTCTTAATTTTAATAAGAACGTCCTCCGCCTTTCAGATTTCTATGTTTTTTCTATTGTTATAAAGAAAATTGCATATC
>FIZR01026901.1:0-37622 GCA_900060175.1 Ferrisia virgata
AAAAAAAAAAAAAAAAAAAAAAAAAAAAAAGGAAAAACGTCGCGTAAACATTATTATAAGGGGTGTACAGAGAGAGAGAGAGAGAGAGAGAGAGTACAGAGTAGAGACGTAAAGAGGGGCAGCGGGACTGGAGATAGAGGCTTCTTTAAAAGGTAAACGTTATATTGCGCCGAGTATTAATTAATATAAATGGGTACGAAATTACGTCAACATTGTAACAGAACGCAGTCGAAATTAATGTCTCACTAATGAGCTGTCAGCAACGTTATCTGCTCTATTTCATGACTCGGCACTTGAAGCTGTTCTTTTTACTTCTTTATTGACTTTTTTTTTTTTTTTTTTTTTTTTATTTTGCGCTTAGCTTCGTTTTTCGCAACATGTTCAAAACGTCGACATTTTCTACACCGTTCGCCTTTTTCTCTAGCATATCACATATATACGATACCGGTAAGGGTACAGTACAGGTGCCTGATGTATTATCTAAATGTATCTGTATCTATATACTACTACCTGCTTAGATGTATCTACGTGTGCAGATGAACGAGTAGGAGGAAACTGTAGGTGCTGCAGGCAAGCGAATAGCTAACCTGCTATGTGTAGCGAATCGTAGCGCCCAAATAATTAATGTTCGAAAGTATACGCAGATGAGGCGCGTTCTTAATCACTAATAGCTTTTTATAATATTTCATTAATCGTCGAATAGTAATTATACGAATATTTCCTGCAACAACGAACCACCTACGTACGGCGAGCTTTACGTTTGAATTTCTACATAGAAGCTGCAAACAAGTTCTCTTCCTTGCAGCTTAAAAAAATCATACACGACACAGGTAAAAAATTCGAGCCAAAATTATCATACAACCGAGGACCTATTTTACCTATTTCGAAACTATCGAGTTTTCAACCTGTCTTATTTTCGAGACGTGCACATTTCTCGCAGCCAGCCTTCTAGTGCCATTGTGAAAAAATTGACCATGTTTATACCACATTTGCATAATGTTCCTCGTACCAAATACACACTATCCTTTTAACGTACATATACTTCCAGTAATATCGAAAAAAAAAAAAAAAATTACAAAGGAAAAAAGTTTTACGAATCGAAAAAAAAAAATGTTAGGAAGACGAATTAAACGGAGAAAAATAAAGAAAACACCTCGCTCGATTGATTTCTAATCATACCCCGGGTGAATGCTTGACAAAGTAATTTGATACTGGTAAAGCGTGAATTTTGTAAATGATTTTTTTTCCGTCACGTAGGTTTTTTCATTCACCCTTTTCACCCTTTAAAATTTTTTGTTGCGGTCATGTTTTTTATTTTTTTTTTTCGTTGTTTTTTTTTCATCTTTTTCTTCGTTAGCTTTGAACAAACTATCGACTCGTGAATACTTTTCTTTCTGATTATGAAAAAAAGCGATAGAGAAAAAAAAAATGTGGTAAAGTAAAAATAAAAAAAAAAAAAATTTTAGGCACTCAGAATTTTTCTTCTGTGCAGCAGAAATAAATAGATAGGTGTGACATCGAAGAGCCTTTCCTGTTAAAGGTCGAAAACGGCCCCCGACCCAAAATCGATCAAACTTCAACCAAAATGTTACTCATGGTCTAAAACCATGGCAAAAAAATTTTTGATCCCTTACACTCACCCCTTTCGGAATTATCGCCCTCAGATGTCAAAATTTGCACACATTATACATCTTACTGAGTACTATTGCCCAATTTTTTTCACTTTGAAATTTTCAAAAAAATCTTTATGGAGGGGGGGGGGCTCAAGGCATGGAATTTTTTCATTATTTTTGTCGGGTGATCATTTATCGCATATATTTTTTTGGAGTTCCGAAATTGAGTGCAACATGCTCAAAAAAAAAAAAATTAAAACCAAAACAAAACACGTTTTTTACTACTTATTTATAATTAATGAGGCGGGTATCACAACTCAAAGCAAAATTTCGAGTCAATACGTGAATAAATTGAAAGTGCATATTAAAAGAACACTATTTCCAAAATTTCAAGTCTTGAAGTGCATTTCTCGAATTTTGGCGAATTTTTCAAAATTTCAAAATTATCTCATTGTCCTGTACATAATTTTTTTTCTCAAAAGTTAGGAACTTGAATAAAACTTTTTTCTTGAATTTTAAAAAATCGAGATAAAAGTGTACTCTGACTAATGGAAAAAAGTTTTACTCAACCTCCGGACTTTTTTTTTGGAAAAAAGTAATGTTTCCCGATTTTCGAATTCTTCTCGCATATACCACCAATTTTGACCCTCTTTGAGTCGTATTCAGGCGTTATTTTTGACGAACACAGCATAGGAAAATAGTTAGCCAGCATAGTTCGAAAACCAAGATCATTACACTAAATCTGACACAGTGTTCAAAATCTACAACCTCGAATTAGTCTAAATAAAGTTATATCTTAATTTTCCAAAGCTACAGAGAAACTGCAGCTTAAAACTTTTCAAATTTTTTGCTGAGAATAAAACACGATTTTCGAAATTTTTTTCACATTACATCTCGTATTTCGACCGGTATCCATCGTTGTTTCCAATGGAATTGAAGTACTTGCCATGCACGTCCGATAACATGGAACTACTCCACTACGTGTCGCGGCGGTAAGTATCGTGCTCGGGCTTCAGGCAGGTAGCGTTTGGTGACGTGGGTTAATATTATTCGAATTGGCTGGAATTTTAGCTACGTTATTTTTAGGGCCAAATAAAACTTTTTAGTGGGTTGGAGGTTCCAAAAATTCCAAATTTTTTATTTTAAGAAACATTCTAATGTTCATATGTACCATTTTTATGAACTGTTCTCCTGCACTGGAAAAGTCCAAAAATTCCTGAAGCCTACGAAACCACTCGAAACCGCTTTCAATCGATTTGGGAGGTTGAAAGTAGGGTATGTGCCAAATTTCAGCTTTTTTCGTTGATCAGATCAAATTTTCATAATGTACAGAACGATGAGACAATTTTGAAATTTTAAAAATTTTCCAAAATTCGAGAAATGCATTGCAGGACTTGAAATTTTGGAAATGGAGTTATTTTTTTTTTAATGTGTACTTTAAATTTATTCGAGTATTTACTCGAAATTTTACTTCGAGCTAGGATACCTGCCTCATTAATTATGAAAAAGTAGTGAAAAATGTATTATTTTTTTGAGCACGTTGCATTCAATCAATTTAGGAACTTCAAAAAAATATATGAGATAGATGACACCCTAATAAAGATGATAAAAAAATTTCCAGCCATGAGTGCTCCCCAAATTAATTTTTTTTTTAAATTTCGACATGAAAAAAATAGGGAAAATGTGAACCAAAAATTTTCAAAAAATTCTCATTCATGGTACTTAGTAAGATGTATAATCAGTGAAAATTTCAATATTTTTTACTCCACCCCTTTAAGAGATCACGTGTTGAAATTTCGACATTTGAAGGGTGATAATTCCGGAAGGAGTAAGTGTAGGGGGGAGAGGGGGGGGTCAAAATTTTTTTTAGAATGTTTTTACACCGTAAGTAACATTTTGGTACAATTTTGATCGATTTTTGGCCGGGGACCGTTTTTGACCATTATTAGGAAAGCCTTTTTCGTTTTTTGGGTGTAGAGGTAGGTTTTTAAGCCAAATGTATATAGTTTTTGGGGTGCTAATTTGGTTTTTGGGCACAGGTGTAGTTTTCTGGTGCATGTACCCGTCCAAGAGTGATATTGGCGTACATTCAGTTCACATATATAGGCATAAATATAAAGACTTACATACCATGGATCGTACTGCTCGTGTGAGGTAAATTATTATAAATGAATAATTGAAAATGCTGATTACGAAGTATTTGTGATTAAGTGTGGATGTTTACTTATTTCAGTTTTATTAGATATTCTAGTATTACATATTCAACTCATAAGCACTCTCAGTAGTAGTACGTATACTTTAGAGACGATTCCAAAAAAGAATCACCTTTGGAGATGACAAAGTTTTGTTTGATTCATTCGCTAAAAACTGGTACAGCTGCTTCCACTCGGATTGATTTCAAAATCAAAATAAAAAGTTAAGGATGTGATGAGAAAAATAATGGAAATCCTAAAAGTGGTACATTTTTAGGATTAATTGAAAATATAGACGTGTTTTTTCGGGTCACAGAAATCGAGATGAAAGAAATTCGACCAAAAAGTAGTCAACTAAAATAGAAAAATCAATGCTACTGCAATAGCAGAAATTCGACCAACGCCACCGTACGATTGGATAACTACAGGCAGCTCGTTAAACTGAACTTGAAAATACAAAGTTCCGCTAGGTATTTAGTGTAGTAAATTTCATCGAGCTGTATTGCAAAATTTTCCTCGTAAAGATAGACTTTGACTTGGCGGGTGTGTACAACTGTATGTGGGTACGTGTACGGTCGATGATGTCAAAATTTGACGCTGAACTATACTTATAGTACGAGAAGTTGGCCCGTAGCCAATTAATTTTGCATAATTTACCATCTCGACGGTATTGGCGCGACGCAAGCGAGTATAAAGGTGCGCTATACGAGTACGCTACTGGTATATCTAGGCGATGCGATGTTTACTTTATTCGTTCGATTCGTTTTCTCAATAAAATGCACGATTCGATGAAACATTACTAACGTTTCCTGCACGAGCCAGAAATTCAGAATGAAGTTAACGTTGCCGGTTGCCATCATAGCACACCATACAATATACACGGGTACACAGTACCCAAACGTACTACGTACGTTCTGGAATAAACGACATAATCATCGAGTTAAGACTTCTCGTGAGAGTGAGAAGCAGGGAGGAAAAAAAAAAGACATATTACGGTGAGCCTACAAATAGCTGCTTATTCGATAAAAGCGAATCAATAAAGTTCAATTTTGGCAACCGAATCCAGACTTACAACGCTATACGATGTAGTATGTAATATGTAATATGTATATACTGGTACATATGTGGATAAGAATAGCGTGTAATGTGGTACATATGTAGTACGTATACAGCCTATGCCGTGTAGCCCATCGTACGTCGAGTATATCTTAAAGGTTGTATTGTATACGCGTGTGTTTGTGTATTTTTCTTGTTCTTCGAAATTTCTACTAGACCGCGCAATATTATTAAGAATCGATCTAATAGCTTCGAAACTACTGTGTAAATATTTAACGGCACACAGTGTATTTGAAACTTTATATACTTAGCGTAAAGGTTGACATGGTAACTCGGACGACCAATGTCCTACACTCATCAGATTTCAAAACGACAAGCTCCTTGTAGCTAACAAACTCGTAATATTGCTCATGCAAGTTTACTCGTCAGCGGTACTCTAATACTCGTAAGTATACTCGTAGACGTTTCGTCGTTAAGACTTTTGTTTGACCGCATACGAAAGGAGGCTGCGAATTTTATTCGCTGTAATAGTATAATTACATCGAATTAAGTATGCGCCTTTGCTTCGTGAAAAACTGAGTAGGGAGTTCATATCAATCGTACAATTACTCTTATCCGTTCAAACCACCAATTTGTTCTTAAATAATGACATTCGATTGAATTTCGGTCTAATTATGTTAACGCCAAGGATATTGGAAAACTATGAAAGTTCTGCGCCAGGAGGATCATGGATCTGGTCCACCACACTCCCTCCTCTCATAAATTTATCAGCAAGACACAAATAAGTCGGATTAAACAATGAAGGGACTTACATCATTTCTAATTCACGTTTATATTTTTTTATAAACAAATTACCGTCTGATGGAGAAATTTTGATCGCATACTCGAATTCAGGATGAAAAATATTTTCACAATCACCTATTTTTTCCATTTGGAAATATTTGATAAATAATTGTTTCGTGTATTTTACAAGCAAAAGTTCGCCTCATTGAAAAAAAAAAAAAAAAAAAACAATATCACAGCGTAGATAAAAAAATTTTGAAGATTTATTCAAGTTCAGTGCAAAAAATACATTAGTTCTAAACAGTTTTCCACAATATATTCTTTCATGTTTTCGCCATTTTTTTTACGAATTTTGGTAAATTTTCTGTACTTTTAATTATTTTTTGTTAAATTTTTCGCTCAGTTTTCGAAAATTTTTTCAAAACTTTCTCAACTTTTTGGTTACATTTAGCCGTTTTTCAATTTATTTTTTGTGATTTTTTTTTTTTTTAGTAAATGATATGTTTTTTTTATTAATTTTGGAGAATTTTTTTCACGATTTCTTCATAAATTTTAGGTAAATTTTTGCCTCTTTCAATACAATTTTTCGTAAATTTTAGTACATTTTATGCACTATGAAGTAGTTTTTTCAAAGCTTCGTTTCAGTTTTTAACCTTATTTTACGGGTTTTCTGCACATTATAGATAAATTTTCATATTTTTCAACACTTTTCCGCAAATTTTATAAAATTTTCTTACTTTTATTTTTGTTTGCGTTCCAAATAGTTTTACATAATTTCTTCCAATTGGTCGGATAAATTTTTATATTTCACAATATTTTTTCATGACTTTTTGTAGATTTTTTATACTTTTTCTTGTTTTTGTTTATTTTTATAAGCTTTTATTTAACTCTGGTACTAGGGCACAACAAATTGTAACATGAAAAAAACTTGCTAAATCAAAATTTTGAAATTTGATGCACGGGAGGGTTTGAGGAGGGGGGTAGGGGGGAAGTAAAAACCAAAGCTGGAAAAATTTTCGAGTGGTGTGTGTCAAAATATAAGTAATTTGGCCTAGCAATTCCAAATTCAGCGCTTATTCGACTCTAAATTTAAAATGAATCCAGGGGAGGGGAGGAGCAAAATTCAAAATTGGTAATATTTTCGTGTAGGGTATCGACACCTTGGTAATTTGGCATCGTGATCGAATTCAGTATTAATTTGATTCTAAATTCCACAAGGGGGGCCCAGAGTATAAGCGATTACAAAGTCCAAAATGGGCAATATTTTCAAACGGGGTATTAAAATCCAGGTAATTTTACCGTGTGATTCAAAATTTGATACTGATTTGATTCGAAATTCATGCGAACCCAGCGGAGGGGAGGGGAAAAATCTAAAATTGACAATATTTCCGAGTAGGGTATCGAAATATTGGTAATTTGGCTTCGAAATTCCGAATTCAGTACAGATTTGATTCTAAATTCCAAACGGACCCAGGGCACCGAATGCCAAAAGCCGAAATGGGCCATATTTTCGAGTGGGGAATCAATATATAGGTAATTTGACCCTGTGATTCCGAATTCAGTACCTATTTGATTCTAAATTCAATATGAACGCAGGTCAGGTGAGGGGCAAAATCCAAAATTGACAATATTTTCGTGTAGGGGGTATCAAAATCTCGGTAATTTGGCCTCGTGATTCCGAATTCAGTACTGGTTTGATTTTAAATTCCATACGGGCCGAGGTGGGGGAGGGGGACGACGAAATCCAAATGGGTAATATTTTCGTGTAGGGTATCAAAATCTTGGTAATTTGGCCTCGTGATTCCGAATTCAGTACTGATTTGATTTTAAATTCCATAGGGGCCGAGGTGGGGGGGGACGACGAAATCCAAAATGGGTAATATTTTCGAGTGGAGTATCAAAATCTGAGTAATTTTACCGTATGATTCAAAATCCGGCACTGATTTGATTCTATATTTCATATGAACCTACGAGAGGGGTAGGGCAAAATCAAAAATTAGTAATATTTTCGGGTTGGATATCAAAATCTTGGTGATTCGACCTCGCGATTCCGAATTCAATCCTGATTTAACTCTAAATCGTATAAATACTGTAGTTTTGAATTTTTGAATACGATCCCTCTTGTAACTACTTAAAAATTAATTATTCGGCTCGATGCCAACTAAAATCACTTATAATTGACTAGTTAAAAATGATTTTCGAAAATTTTTAGCATGGGCTATAGTCTCTAAGCTCCTTCCTCCATGGTGTCCAGATGGTAGTAGGCATATAATTACGTACTTTTAAAAAAATAAAAAAAAGCTCGGTAAGTTTTGAATGTTTTAGAAAAAAAAAAACCACTTTACCACTCGAATTTCGCCATGTTGCCAGGTTACGGTTTGTTAAGAAAAAAGAAAAAGAAAACGAAAGAAATAAATAAAAGAGGAAAAAAAATTAGTATATCATCGATGTTGATTTTAATATACTTATATACAACCTTATTTACTTTTTAGTGCGCGGATAATTTATCGATTATTAATATGAGAATGTGTTGCGTACCGGCGTCGTATAAATATAATTAAATTTTAACATGGTAGTACCGGCTGGCTCGACCAGCGAAATTTAGATACCGCGTACGGGCGCTGTTCGCTCACGTCCGCGAGTAATTATCTACCAAAGCTAAAATTGATTATCTCTTCGGTATGTGAAATTTTTATACGAATGGCTCACGCTATTTTATCATTTATTCGGCACGCCTTTGTGTATACAAATGCGCTCGGGGAGGCGCGACACGGCACGGTGCGGTGCCGGCGGTAAAGAAACCGAACGCGACGGCGTATGTGTATGTATTTTTTTAGCTAATGCTACCACACGTTCGCATACATCCAATGCAGACGTACCTATGCCTATACCTATCTACTACCTTGCGTAAGTCGGACCGGACCGGGCCAGGCCGTAGCGAACTTAAGCGCAAGATACCGCATCGCGTTTTACATAACACATCTAGGCCAGGATACGAGTATACGCCGAGATCGGTACACAGCTCGTCGAATATCGCGTAAAATTAATGGCTCAAAGGCCTCGCAGATATCATTTGTCTTCGAGTCGACAGAAAAGCGCAGGAAAGCGACTCCTTAAAAGACAACTTTTATCTTAGACGCGTTTTCTACCGTGTACATCTTATTAAATCTCGCTTCATTCTTATGCTAAATTTTGTATTCGCAGCATTTAAATCGCGTACAGCGCCCGCGCACCGTGGCTCGTCGTCCTATCGTCATTTTATTGTAAGGCCAGAGTGGAGCAAGGGGGTGGAGGCGAAAAAAGCGAGATGCGATGCTTTAATTCGCGCCTATTCAAACGTTCGTTAAATCAGCGAACGTATCTACACTCTGGGTAGTGTTTTCAAATCGAATTTCATTTCGCTAAGTAACCAAAACAACAACTTGAATTGGAATGTACGAAAAAAAAAAAAACAAGAAAAACACGAATGTTTATTCATTTAAATACGTATTATTTTATCGCTGGTAGAGAGTTGAACACTCTAGATTAGGCGTAGGCCTACTGTTCACCATCGAAAGCGAAATTTTCAACTTCTCAAAAGAATAAAACTAAAAAAATTTCTTATTTTAAAACTTCGCATTTTACAACAGAAATCAAAAACCTGTCGAGTCTCCTTATCGTTGAACATTCATCCGGATAGATTAATCGGCCAAATAAAGCCAATTTTTTTTATACGTAGTTATAATAAGTGCCACCTTACGCAGGTCAATAGAATTATAGTGATTCAATTATTTCGAGTGTGAAATTCGTAAATAGGTAGTTTTGATGGTACCTCGTTAGGTATCTTACGTATGTAAATTTTAATTTAAACTTTAACCTCTTCAGTTGGTCAACGGATACAATTTATCACACGTGGAAGGACACAAACTTGGCGTTAGCGTACACATACCCTTTCTATTTACATTTACGTACGTACAATTTCATTTGTCCGGCAACGTAAACGCTCCCTCGCTTTCGCAGTCACACAAGAATAGAAAACGAAACTCAAAGATACGACGTTTTCCATACAAAATCCTCTAGGGATGATCAATCGTAAACGGTTCTTTCGTACAATAAAAAGTACAGAAAAAAAAAAAGAAGCAAGATAACTACAGAACAAAACTACGTTGAAAATTTACCAGTAAAATCCCAGAACATTTACCGAACGAAACGGAAAAAAAAAAAAAAAAGGAAAGGAAAAAGTTTCGCCGCCTTGTAAAGCTCGACTTTTTACAGTTTTAATTTCGCAACGCAATCTTCCTCTTGGACAGATAACATTAATTCGTTACAATGGCCGCGAATTTGTTGGCAAACTCTTCGGTCATTCGAACGGATACCCGTAGCTCGTAAATGATATTCGTAAACTGGCTCGATTGGGTCAAGAGAAATCCTTATTCTCTTATCTTGTCTGCTACCAGCATTCACAATTCTTGCGAAATGTAAACTGCGGTCTAGCGTAATTACACTTCGGGATAGAAAGTGCACCAGCTCGGGTTCAATACGAATACAAAGTTAAAACAGTTCATTAAATTTTTTTCGCCACTATAATGATGAGAAATTACGGATAGCATTTCGAAATAAAAATATTAAATAAATGACTGACAAGAGTCCCATCAAAAGGCATCCTATACCGAATGTAAGCTTCCTAGGTCAATTATCAAGAACTGTACAATTGAAAAATTATTTGCTGAGCTGTATAAATGTAAAATTAGCCATACCAAAACCAAAAGCGAAAATATAGGGAGGAGGGACACTCCCCACACCTTCAATCATCCACAAGTCAGAAAAATGTCGGTAAATTTTGAAAAAACCGACAAATCAAACAATAATTGATGGAAAGTCAGCAGATCGGCATATGAATACTTATTTGAATTTTGATACAAGGCCATCTACACCCATATACATCAGATTCGTCTTCCATCCAAGCCCACTCACCGAATTTTAACATTTTTGGTAGGTACCAAGCCGAGCAAATAAACAACCTGATTTTTCTAACATATTATAATCGTGAGAATTAAAATTTTTCCAAATCAGTATTAAGGGTAGGAAGACTTCAATGAGGTTAAAAAGTCAACCCCCTCCAACAAGCACATCTAGTAACCTTACGAAATGTACATACCAAATTTCAACTTCCTAGCTCAATTTGGACGTTAAAAAAGTCGACTAAAAAAAACTACATTTTGAGGACTGTATGTGTGCTGTGTGGGAGGGGGGTTGCAATGAGGCTGAAAAGTCGAACCTCCCTGAGGCACATTTATAGGGCTCTTAATAAATGTACATACTAAATTTAAACGTGGAACAAACACAAAATAAAAGAAAAATAGGATCAAAACCCCACATTTTTGAGGCTGTGAAGGGGTACAATGAAGCTGAAAAGTTGAGACCTCTAAAAACCACATTCAGAGCCCCTACCAAGTCCACATACATAATACTTAGAACTGTTGGCACGCAAAGAGTAATCATCGAACCAATTCAAGTTTTGATATTTTAAATGTAATTGGTACGATTTTTTTTCTTCTTTTTTCTTTTTATTTAATACATTTTCTTCAAAATCAACTCGAGTAAAGGCCAACTATTTTTTTTTCGGTATTTCGATTTGAAATCTTAAATTCAAGTCAGCGTCAAGCTCAACTGTTGACTGGACATCTGTTGACGACATTTCAATTCAAAATCATAAAATCAATCCGAGGTCACAGTCAACTGTTGACGGGTCAACTTTCTTTGATTTTCCTTGATATTTCAACTTAAAATCATGAAATAAATCCTCCAATGATGACGTCACACTGCTGATGGTACACTAATAACATCTCTAATTTTCCTCAACATTTCAACTTATAATCATAAAATCAATCCTTTATAAAATAAATCCACTGATGTCATTCCAGGTCATAAAAATCTGTCCATTAATGTCAGTCTAATGATGACGCCACACTGTCGATGGTTCACTAATAACATCCCTAATTTTTCTCAACACATCATCTTAAAATCATAAAATCAATCCTTCATAAAATAAGTCCACTGATGTCACTCATCACCATAAAAATCCGCCCACCGATGTCGGTCCAATGATGACGTCACACTGTTGATGGTCCACTAAAAACAGCCCCAATTTTCCTCAACATTTTAATTCAAAATCATAAAATCAATCATTCATAAAATAAGTCCACTGATGTCATTCCAGGTCATAAAAATCTGTCCATTAATGTCAGTCTAATGATGACGCCACACTGTCGATGGTTCACTAATAACATCCCTAATTTTTCTCAACACATCATCTTAAAATCATAAAATCAATCCTTCTTAAAATAAGTCCACTGATGTCACTCCTCACCATAAAAATCCGCCCACCGATGTCGGTCCAATGATGACGCCACACTGTTGATGGTCCACTAAAAACAGCCCCAATTTTCCTCAACATTTTAATTCAAAATCATAAAATCAATCATTCATAAAATAAGTCCACTGATATCACATCTTCAATTTTTCTCAACATTTCATCTTAAGATCACGAAATCAATCCATCATAAAATAAGTCCACTGTTGCCGTTCCAGTCCATAAAAATCTATCCAGTGATGACAATACATTGTTGATAGTCCACTAATAACATCTCTAATTATCCCCAACATTTCAACTTACAATCATAAAATCAATCCTTCATAAAATAAGTCCACTGATGCCTTTCCACGTCATAAAAATCTGTCCACTGATGTCAGTTCAATGATGACGTCACACTGTTGACGATTTTTCCTAAATGCGCTTTTAAACATCCTTCGATGTTAATTTCAACTTCCTCACTCTATTTGATGGGGAGATAGTAAAGGAACAGAGGGGAAAACCCTGATATCTCCCCTCCCAATCAAATTAGGAGATTGATTTTTTGATACGTTATCTAACTTTGCATTCTCTATCGATTGGCTCGACATGGAACCATCTTTGCGTTGTTAGCCCCTCAGCTTCCCCCTTCAAATAATTTTTGCTGAACTGAATTTTGACTCAATATCATTCCCCTTCATATATATCGGATCCGCCACCAAATTGAGCTGATTGGCCAAATTGTAGCGATTTTGGTTAGTGTCGAGCAGAGTAAATGTTCTTGGTCTTCGAGGGAAAAAAATAAAAATAAAAATAAACATCTGACATGGCCAAAAAAGGTCATAATAGATTTCTAGAACCCCAAAACGGATTTTGTTGATATTCCCTTCTTATCCGCCGTAGGTCGATAGACTGTAATAGCCTAGTTTTCATGGGCAATATGACACAGAAAATCACGCTACTAAAAGAATAGAAATACATGCTCAAAAATTCACTTAATAATCTTCTTAGACCACAAAACGGATTTTATTTACACTCCTCCATTTCCCTTCATCTACTGCACGTTCATAGTTTGTAATATACTATTTCTTTTTTTTGACAATATGACATAGAAAATCAGGCCAAAAATCTCTTTCTTTCGTTTCTAATTACTCCAAGACCTAATCTTTGAAGATGTTGTAGATTTTTAGATGTTTTGCGTCATTTTCCAAAAAATATTGTCAAAGAAAACGAGGCCAAAGCCCATTAAGATCATTTTTGAGCGCATTAGATATTTGTTCATCCCTCTCTCACCCCCCACTCAGACTAGAATCGTTTACTCGCTACAGACCAAAATCGCTCAAATTCGATCACAAGGCCTAGATTTGCAGCGGATTCAATGTATATGACTGAGGATGAGCTTGCGTCAAAGTTCAGTTATGCTCAAATTTAGTGGAGGAGATACTGAAGAGCAAAAATCACAAAAATTGCTTAGTTTTTAAACCGTTCGATGAAGGTGTGTATAACATATTCAAAAATCAACCTTCTACGTCAATAAACAGGAGAGAGATACGAGTTTCAATTCCTTTTTGACCTCGAAAAAGCACCATTCTTTATTATGTCCTTCTTTCTACTTGAGCTGACAGGTTGAAATTCGATATGTAGATTTAGTAAAGATGCTATTCAAAAATTAGCCTCTTACGTCGATAAGTAAGGAAGATATGAGGGGTTCTCCCTTTTCTTGACCTTGAAAAATATTACTTTCAAGCATAATTCCCCTCTATATAGAGCTAAAGGGTTGAAATTTAATAATACGTAGATTTAGTAACGGTCCGAGATGTAGTTTCTCATAGGGATTACGACTTTTTAGTTCCTTCGCACTCTCCCAGAGTCTCAAAAAAAGTAATTTCTTTAATGGTTTTTGTTATTTTTCGAGTTCGTTCTTCTGCAAATTCTGCGAATAGACGACTCTCCCTGCTGTAGAGCCCGGCATTTCTATTTTCAGAGTTATAAATTTCGAAAAATTGCCAAAACATACTGCTGCTTGAACTGGGAAATAATTTTTTCTAATGATCTCTTCTCTATGCACGTACTTTCTTTTCTCGGTACCTTTTGATCTGCCCTGGTAACGAAAATATCCATCACAGAATCGAGCCAAACATCTATTTAACAAATTTGCGATAAAGTTGTAAGAATCGATGCAATTAAGCAGAATCTTTCTGCTTTTGGTTCGTGGCAGATAGTCGCGTGTAAATGTCTAAGCACCCATTAGAGTAAAATTCATTACCGAACAAATCGATAAATAAATTTTCTAGTTTATTTAGCAGTTAAGTATAGATAAGTATGTAGATACTTTACACAATTATTCTCACTACGACCATTATTACTATGGCTTATGACATAATTTAGTTGGCTACCTCGTTTTGTAAGATGTTCCAATTTATCGATTTAGTCCTTCGGCCGTGTAATAATGTGTAGTTGTGCAGGCCTACACTACGGTCAAAGGAGAATATTTTTGTAAATCGAAGTAAATATGTAAATAGATGGTAAGGCTACCTAATAGGAATAGTATAAATACCTATAGAGTGTAGGTAATAGGTATAGGTATAGGTATACCTTTTCGATTACATAAATTCTAAACGGCATCGGTACCAGATAAGAGCTAAAATTTACGTTTCAACATTTTGAATATTTATGTACACATATATGTGTGCGAAAAATTACGAAGAAAATTACATACATTTGCTACGTGATTTGAAAAATTTATCGCGAATAAAAATATTGATCGGCGCGTAAATTTTTCTGCCTACAAGTCAGCCGTTGATATAGAAGAAATTTCTATAGTCTACGGTGCTGGCAGTAATGTTCGAAAACAGGCTGAATTCGAGCTAAATGTTTAACAGCGTGTATTGAAAATTTGGCCGAAAATAGCGACTCGTTATACTCGTTCTTGCCTTACGCAGCATTTGCTGCTATTCTCTCGGGTATATTTTTGCGAAAGTTTTCTCTTTTGTAGAAAATCACTCCCGATGCTGCAATATATATTAGCCGATCGGATCGGTATTAGTCAATAAGACGCGACTCGGTTCAGCTTATATATTTTTGACAAATATTTTCCATTCGAGAGGAAAAAATTTATACGATAAAGCGAAGGTAAATTTTTTCCTAGTTCTTCAAGCGATTAAGGTATTTAATATCGACGCGTACCATTTGCGTAAGTAGTGTACGCTATTACCATACACAGGCATCAATCTACCAATGGGTTACACCTCAAGGCAAATAAGATTACCAGTAAAACGTAATAATTTCCCTTTTTATAGTACGGTAAATATACGCTTACTCGAGCGTATGATAAATCTCTCAAAGTACTAACTAACATGTAGTTCTCTTACTCGTATACATTACACCGACACATTATACGACGCATAGGGCATAAATTAGGCACTTCCTACCTACCTACCAACAATAAAGTTAATTCTACACGTTAAATTTCAAATTCTTCCGCATGCAGTTTTGGCGAGACAATCTTACATCGCTGAATTTTTTCAACTGATCTAAATCGACGCATTATGCAATGCATAGCATGCCCAATTACCCGTACACAGTGTACCTAACTACCTATATGCACTTAGATGAAGACGTACTACAATGCAAACGAGTACACGTAAGTTTTACCCCATCTTTTTTTGCACGCGACGTCGATTTTCATTTAACAAGTCGTAATTCAAGTTTTTCTTACATGTCGTGTCGCATCGTGTTAGTCTCTCAAATTATGTCCACTGGGCACACCACCTATCTCACCTACCAATCCACCTCTCACAAATATTCAGCTACGTACGTATGTCTTATTATACTCGAATGAATAGGTATATTCGGTATCGGCGTTCCAACTACACATGTCAGTAACTGAGTATACCTAGCAAGCTATGCCCAAATTTCAGGGAGAGGGTGCTGAGGATCTAAAATTGCAAAAATTACTCGTTCATCCAAAAAATCAGCCTCCTACGTCAATTAAAAGGGGAGATATAGCGCGACTTTCCACCTTTTTTTTGATCTCGAAAAATATTAGTTTCATTGAGCAGTGGGGGGAGGGGGTGGTGTTTGAAATTTGACGAGTGTTTCGCATTAACCTTCCTTCCCTGATAACAGTGATAGGTCAATTAACGAGACTTGCATGAATAATGGTTAGCATACCCCAAAAAAATTGAAGGGGCTGAGAAATGTTACTCTAAAAATTTCATTTTTGCCCAAACGTGGTGGCGCTCAGTTTGAAAATTCACAGAAAAAAATTAATAATGAAAAACTTCGCCCTTTCGAACATATGTTACATTGCACACTCCCGCCCCCCTCCTCCACTCCATGGTCTGAGCAGAAACCCTGAAGGTTGCTTTCTTATGGAGAAAAATATATATAATTATATTGAATATTACAAAATGGAAAATCGCGGACATATTTAAGAAAAAAATTTCAAAATTTCAAAATTTCCATTTTTTTTCTCCACTGGAAAACAATTTTTAAGGTTTTTGTCCAGGCCATGGAACTGGGGAGGGGAGTGGGGGAGGGTGGATTACTACTATTTTAAAAATTTTCAAAAGCAACCTCATCATAGTTTTTTTAGAAATAATCCATAAAAAACTGAAAAATTGAAAATTTTCAACTAAATTTTTCCATATTTATAATATCATAGTTTTCCAGACACTTTATCCTTACTCCTGCTTTTTTACCACAGTCCCTCACTCATACCCTTGTTTTTTTTGCGCAATCGTTTTGTTTATCTCGCATTTTCCTTTAATGTTAGAATTTTTTCTTCTATTTTTGTCCAAAAATGACTAATTTTTTTTCTGCAATTGTTATTTTTTGGCCATATAAATGCAACCCTGTGGGTTACCATCCAAACGACTTGTTTGAAGGTGCTCTTCAATTTATTTTAAAATTTTGCTCATAATATCTTTTTTAAAAGTTATTTACAAAAAACTAAACAAATTACAAATTTTTAGTCATGTTTTTTTGTATTTATTTTGTCATATTTTACTAACCACTTCATCCCCACTTTTGATTTTCCAAAAATTTTTATCGTTATTAATTTTTTTTTATGAATTTTCAAAGTGAACAGTAGATTTAGGAAAAAATGAAATTTTGAAAATGACACATTTTAGTCCCTTCCATTTTTAGGCTATGCAAACCAGTATACGTATAAGTCTCATGAGTTGACCTATCATTGGTATAAGGGAAAGGAGGTTAATGCGAAACACCCGGTATATTTGGTAGGAGTCCTAGATATACCTGTTGGGAAACTTCGACCTTTCAACCCTATTACACTTCTTCGCAATCTCAGAAAAGTAATTTTTTGCTAGGTTTTTTTTTTCATTCTTTGGCCTTGGTCCCACGACTATATTCATTTAAAATTGATCTTATGGGTTGAAATTTAGTATGTAGATTAAGCAGGGGTCCTAGACCTGGGAGGTGGTCCTTTTTCTATTTCATGAATGAGCAATCCATCTAACTGCAATATTTTACGAAAATCAGACTTAAAAAGATATAGGTACATTGCGACGCTTTTTTTCCACATCGAATGTATATATAAGAATCCTCCCCTCTCAGTAAAATTAAATAGTGGCCACAAGTCGATAGATCAAGAAATTCAAATGAAATTAATATATATGATAATATATATTCAAAATTGAACTCTTTTTAAAAAATTTATAAATCTTTAGCCTTTCTGTAGCTGTACAAAAATGCTATAATTTTGAGTTTTTCATATTGCTGCACCTTTTACATTGCAAGGCAAATATACGTAAACGTACACATTCTGCCTATAAATTTCCTTACACGCATATTATTTCGATCGGCAACTAGGCATATCGAACTATGTATAAACGTTTACCTGCAGATACACACACACACACATACATACATACATACCATACACCCTCATCATTTGGAAACAAACCGAGTGAGAAAAAGAAATCCCACCAAAAATGGTAAAATTGATCCGGTAGCTGGGTAATCGAGCGTAAAAGAAAACCGCAAAATTGGAGGCTATTTTGTAGATTTCTTTTTTTCTTTTTTTTTTTTTTTGCCTCGTATAAACGCGCATATAAAACTTTCATAGAAATAAGATTACAGTCGTTCGCTTGACTTGTTTTTTTCTCTTTTTTTGTTTCTTTCCATCTTTCTCTTTTGCCTTTTCGTTCAACGCTACATCTCCGTTTCGCCAAATATCGGCCAATTTCCTTTATAATACGGAAAGCATTCGGTGCTGGTAATTTTTGATTACGAATTCTAGTATTTTGTAGCCAGCATCGGCATTCTCGTTTATTGAAGAAAATTTTCTTACGTTATAGCCAACCAGACGATTCTTTTTTGTCGTTTACGTTATTTCATTCGAATATCGCGTCAATTTACGTTTGTTTTCCAATACCATCGTTTTTCTTTCTTCTGCGAGAAGAACGTGAATGTCATCTGTGTACTATTTTATTTACCGATGTTCAAAATCTTGTAATCCGAGCGAATACTGCGGTCAGCTAAGCTCAATTATATTATATCGGAACCTTGACCTGGTAACTCTATTTCTAATCGCTATAAAATTAAATTTTTTTTTTTTTTTTTTGTTTTCATAGCGAATATGCTTACAGTTTCTTACTACCAAAGTTTTAGACAAAAATTTGCACGCGTTGATCAAAAAAATTTCTAAAAAATAAAAACCTACACCACACCCACATACGTTGGTGCACTTGTAAATACGCGCAGTAAACCTAGACGAGATGTGATTCTATTCAAAACGGATAATCAAATTAAAAAGCTTTTAGTGTAAACCAGCAACCAGCTCTACAACGATTACGATACACTCATCATTCATTATTATTCAAAGAAAATAGGTTAATTTATTTCATCACATTGGATCGGTGACCTATTGAACTACGTGTTTATTAATTGAATTGCAAAGACTATGGCTCAAATTGTATAACGAAATGTTTGCCAAACTTTTCTGTTTTTTTTTCTTTTTTTTATATACGTTGATGGGGATGGTTACTCGTCTAACAGGCTTAAGGGAAGAAAAGAGCTACTCACGTATGTTGCTTCTGGGCTCGAAGGGAGTCCTTATGCATCAGGAGCAAACAAATAGATCCAAAAAATTACTTTTCCATGTTCCAATATTTTTGTCAAAACGGGGCCCAAATCTGACCATAAGCCGGCTGCTTGTCCTCAGCCCCGTCCATATGGAATTTGGGAGCGAGAATAATACCAATCATTAATACCCAACCCTTTCGTACCTTACTTAAAAAAACTTGGGGCCGAACTGGCGACATACGAGAGTTTAAAACAACACCTTGGAGTGGACTAGAAGTTTACCAAAGAAGATAGAAAGCATCGTGCACAAACGAGCATTAATGCCTGACACTAGTTTCATCTCGGGTAAAAGTTCAGAAAATTTCTGATACATATATCGATGATAAAAAGTTGGTAATGTGGATTTCGATTAGCATTTTCTTCACTGGAGAGGATACAGAGGGTACCATTTGCTTTGTTTGATGACCTGTTATGTACTTTTTCACTTTTCTCGTTTTCAACATTCGATTTTGAAAATGTATCAACGGACTCCATCCGTTCGAATTTGATTACAAAAAGATAACAGATTGCACAAGTTGAAGATGAATGGTTGAGCAGAACTTTAAGCTGAGCAATATATCGTTTGATTGATGCGAAATCATATTTATTCCATCAGAAATTCGATGAAAAGAGAACGTCTTGATTCTTCGGAATGATTTTTATTCGTCATTTTATTTCTATTGATAAAGTTTAATCGTATTAGTTTCAAACTAGCCGTTCGTTCTCGTAAATTCCCTAATTTGCGGTGAAATATTTAGCTAATAAGACAGAAAAAATGAATTCTCGTACTAGTATCCACTTCGTAATATGTGTGATATTATTTTGAACGTAAGTAAATTTTGATTTACATATTCTTCATACCACGATTTATTGGAATTTTCTAGATTAGATAATCCATCAATTGTACGTTTTAGAATTACGATTTCCTTCAAAAAATACTTCTGAAAAGCATTACACTCCGGACCTTCATTCGCTCTTTATGGTAGATACGAATAAACAAAAAAAAAATCAACGTCACAATAAAGAAAAAAGTGAGGAAATTATTGATATCGCTAAAATTAATCGCCCTTCTGCTTCCTGTTGAAGCTGAATAATGTATAACGTACTGCACTTTTGTAAATATGTAAAAGCTCTCCATTGTTAATTCATCGTTAGAAGTTCAGTTGGAAAATCACAAATTGAGAGGGCGTAGTTTGCAATACTTTTTCTTAATTATAATTTACTTCATTACACGTGCTGATTTGCAGAATGGAACTTGATTTTTATTTATTCATGGGCAAGCAGGCCACGCCTTCTCAATTTCTGATTTTCCAACTATCCTTAGTTTGAAGAATAAATTCAATTAAATTGCTTCTTTTCTGCGAGACAAACGTAGCTTCTGAATTCGAAAACTTTGTGAAAACTGAAAATCTTCTATTTCATTCATAATATGTGAAAGTTTGGAAGATCTTTGTTTTAACAGTTGAAATGAAGTCAACTTGTTTTTTTTCGTGTGTTTATGGCCGAGCAAAGTGCACACATCTAACCTAGCTAATCTAAAATTAGGAAGTGATCTAAAAATTATGAGGTAGAAATTTCAACTTCTTAACTCAATTCTTTCTTCTTGCAAAAAACGTTTTTGTGAAAAAAATTTCTTCAAAGGAGTAGGTTTTTTTTAGTTACACTCGAAAAAAAAAATACAATACTTACTTTGGTGTAGACTCCGGCGCTAGACAGTTCGTTCTCGATGACCATGATGATGATACCAAACATGCCCATCACGAGGGCGTAATCGCTAATCCTTTTCCTTTTCTCGAACAGGGCTTTTCTTCTACCCAGACGATAACCTACGTTGGGTTTGTGTTTGCCGGGAGGTGCTCCGGAACCGACGTTACCGCTCGAACCGACGCTGGTTCCTTTGTGAAGAGGAGGAATACGTTCGTCAATGAACCTGCCGTTACCGTCAACGGGTTTAACTTCGACTAAAGCAATGGCCGCTTCATCGCTGCCGGACCCTGTTGCTCCTCCACTTGCCCTCATAGCATTCGGAATCGACAATGTGGACACCGGCTTCCGGAGCTATATTCAACAAAACAAAATCTACCTTCAATAAACGCGTCCATGTCACATACGGGTCATTCCATATCAGATCGTCCACGTTTTGACCTCGCGCTCGACGGGCAAAAATGATGAAAACCAATTTTTTACCCGGCACAGAGAGGGTGGAGGAGGTGAATAGGGATAGTTTTTAACCTAGGTAGGTGACAATAAAAATTCGACCGGGGTCCAATAGGTCGGTGTCTCTTGATGTTAAAAAAAGAAGTTTTTCCACCGAGCATCTGCACAATAGAAGTTTACTGGCCCTCGAAATGCAATTTTTCGACATTTTTGGTGAATTTTTGTATTTTTATAGTTCTAGCTCCTCAATTATGATCGGGGGACATTTTGTTTCATCATATTCTGTTGCACCTAATCTTTAAACCTCAAAAACCGCGAAGTTGGTCGAGTTTCACCAGCACAATTTGTGGTAATTAAATTTTGAAGTTGAGTAATTATTGGTATTGCTCAAATTTTTACTTGACTTTTTTTGTTCCAAAGTTAGTCGTGCGACCCATTAAAATAGGTTAAAATTTCGCGCTGAATTCGAAAATATGGATGGATTTTTTCTCCCCCTCAGCCCTCTCCCTCAAACTTTGCTCAAAATTTGATTTTTGTTGGAATTAGCCGTGTAACCTATTAAAATGGGTTAAAATTTCACGCTAAATTCGAATATGAGGACAAATTTTCTTTCATACTCTACCCCCTTTCACATCTCTCCCTCCCAACTTGTTTTTTTTCTTATGATTTTTATCCTTTAAGTAATACCTTGTAAAGGATTAAAATTGTAGGCACATCAGCTTTAAAACTAAAGTTGATATCGCCTAGTCTCTATGTCCTCATGAGTCACGCCCCAACTCGATTTTTTCCCAATTATTTGTGGACCTCTCAGGATTACTGAAATTGTACAGCGGATAAATATGTAAATCACAACAGATATGATACATATACAAGTACGCTGTATTATAGTGAAGTTAGAATCGTATGCTACAAGGCCATGTGCATCGAAAGACCTTTCCCAAGCCTGTACTGAGCGAGGTGGGTTGAAACCATTTTTCCTCCAAGGCTGAAAAAAATTGAATTTTTACAGAAAATTAGATTATCAAGTCCGAAAAATTGTATAATTGACTCGAATATTTCCAAAAATGCAGTTTTCGATGATTAAAAAACATAATTTTTGCCCCAGCTCCGTTTAAGCATTTATATTTTTAAAGTGATACGCCAGAACACTAAAATCTGCCCCTGGCAACAATCCTTTGCACGGACCTAACAATTTCTCATGGGTGACAAAAATTGAATTTTTCTGGGAAAATTGAGGTGTCAAATTGAAAAAATCTTGTCGAGCACGCAATAATACTTCCAATTTTTTTAAAATCAAAAATATATTTCTTTTCAAATTTTCAACTTCAAAAATAAGAAATTATTAATTTTGACTTATTTCTATAAGTCTCGCAACTGGTTTCGAAAAAAAAAACACGTGTTTTGAGGGGGAGGGATGTGAAAAGGGGTGGAGTGTGAAAGAAAATTTGTCCTCATATTTGAATTTAGCGTGAAATTTTAACCAAGTTTAATAGGTCACACGGCTAGTTCAAACAAAAATCAATTTTGAGCAAGGTTTGTGGAAGGGGGTGGGAGGGAGAAAAAAATCTATCCATATTTTCGAATTCAGCGCGAAATTTTAACCTATTTTAATAGGTCGCACGACTAACTTTGGAACAAAAAAAGTCAAGTAGAAATTTGAGTAATATCAATAATTACTCAACTTCAAAATTTAATTACCACAAATTTTGCCGGTGAAACTCGATCAACTTCACGGTTTTGGATCTATGAGGATTGTGTGAACCTTTACATGATGAAACAAAATGCCCCCCAATCATATTTGAGGAGCTAGGATCACGTAAATTTAAAAATTCTTCAAAAATGCCAAAAAATTGCATTTAGAGGATGGTAAATCTGTATTGTGCAGGTGCTCAGCGGAAAAAAAATCATTTTTAGCATCGTGAGACATCAACCTATTGAACCCCAGTCGAATTTTTTGTCCCTTGCCTAGGTCAAAAATTACCTCTTTTTACCTCCTCGCCATTCCATGTGTCGAGTGCTGAAAATTTTTTTTTTTTCATAATTTTTGGAAATGCTGCGAAACTAATATTTACATTTTGACGAGCAATTTCTTTGCCCCTCCTCCCCGCGCCGAAAAAAACAGTGAAATCAACTTCTAGAGCACTTTTTGGTAGTAGGACATATTTTACTTTAAAAATCAGCAAGAGAGCTCCCCGATTTACGCTGTTAAGAGTTTTTTCGTCGTGAAAAATTTTGAAAAAGTCGCCGACCGTGAGATCAAAAACGTGGAAGATTTTGACACGGGATGACCCGCACATAATCGAATAAACCATACTCGTATAATTACTACACCTAGGTGCTAGAAATGAGTAAATAATGTAATAAAAAAGTGTAATATTGCGTTGGGTAATTTTTTTTTCTCAAATTGGGTGTTCGCAAAGGCTGTGTGAGTTCGTACAAAGATACACATTTACTACCAACAATAGGTACATATGCTACTGTATTAAGCTATACATTTTGGACAAAATACGAATGAAACAAACTTGAAAATTGAGTCGTCTTATTCTCTGCGTGGAGCAAAATTCGAAATCTAAAATAATATCGTATAATACTAAAAACGTTGCTGTGGGGCGAGTTAGTTACTCGCACGTATGGCGTTTAGTCGATGAAAAAAAATTTGTACAAAAATTTTGACATAGCTTATCCCAAATGAGACGAGTTTAATGACCCGCTGATAGTTCTTGGTGACTTTTTTTTTTTTTTTTAATGCCATCGTATCGCGTCGAATAACTTACCTGAATTAGAGCCATCGCACCGGTACGAGTGACTATAAAGTCGAATGACTTTCGCACACTCCTCGGTTCATACGTAGTCGTACAGGTAGAGAGAGGTACATCTACATATATACATGGTTCGGCTGAAACTCATTAGGTATTTACAACGCGCTAATGTATCGGACTTAATTAATAGCAGGTAGGCAAATTTACCTTCTCTACGAAGGTACGTACGCTCGTTAAACGAACAATCAGCCGAATAAAAATCCACCCTTATGAACGTTGATAAAGAAATAATTTACAAGCCGTCATGTTGAACATGAGCGAGTGTCGAGAACGTTAAACGATTTTCAAAGAAAATTTGACGTTTCGCTTTATTAAACCAATTATACTTTGATGTGGTTTAGACAGGCTTATCGCGAGTACACAATATACTACTTAATTAGAGCTTTCTATTTTCGCATCGCATCGCATCGCATCGTATCGCATCGTATCGCATCACATTGCAGTGGGTACTAAAAAAACGATACACTTGCACGTGTGTTTTCGAAAAATCACTCGACTCGACTCGACTCGACATTATATCGACATTCAACCAGCCAGAGACCATTAATTCGCCAAACACGATGTTTTTGCCACGGCCATGGACATGGCCATCGCACCGCACGCCGTAGCAACAAGTACGAGTACATCGGGGGCTAGTCAATTTCGACCTCATTATTTCGTTTCAATTTTCACGCCACGTTTACACTTTACGTAGTAGGTAAGTTACCAGAATCGACCCGAAGCCTGTACCGCATTGTGAACTCCGACCATAGCCATAGCCGCCCGAAAATCGGCTTTATTTTAAATCCTCTATACCCTTTGTTTCCTCCTTCACCGCCGCCACTGCCAACAATTATTACTGTCTTGGTACGTAGCTGGTAGTAGGTAGTAGGTAGTAGGTACCTACAATTTCTCCTTTTCATTCTCCAACCAAATGTTATTCGGTATTCGATTTTTTCCCCTTATTCTCTTCGCATTGAATTACCTATACCATGTGCTTCTTACCCTAAAGGTTGAGGTCACAAACTAACCGAACAGGTAGACCTGTAGACCTTAAGTTGGCGAACAAGCACATTAACACGCTCTGCTCGTCCATATTGCCACCTTCTTCATTATCATTCTTCTCTTTTTTTCTAAACCGATATCTACGTCGACCAGCATCGCCTTCTCATGGCACTAGCAACAGCCACACGATCTCGTAATATAATACTCGTATTATTTTTGGTAGAAAAAAAATTGAACGGATGCAAATCTCCCCTCCTTCTCTTCCTCCCCCCACATTATTACACGAATATTATTTTATAAAACTGTTACAGGTACATCACACATATCACGTCTCGCACCACAAAAAAAATTAATGCAAAAATAACGCTTCTTCTCCGGACTTTCTCATTTTTTTCTGTCTACATCTTTCGATCGGTTTCCGCAAATGAATAGCGTAATTAATCACCAAGTCCCCTTCTCTACACCCACCGCAAGTTTAATCATTATCGGTAGGTGGGCATCGAAAGTCATAGACTTAAACAAGTGAGAGGAGAAATTATTACCGCTCACAAAGTTTTTCGTGACCAGCTCAGAAATACTCGTCATTAAAATGCTTTTCTTTATTTTTGTCTGCACTCAAACTTCGCGGTAAATACTTTGCAAATAAATATCGTCTTCGTAACGAATCGCTAAATTAAACCAACAGAACTGGAACTTTTGAATGCATAAGTAAACTTGGTTCGCAACTTTTATCCCGTTCCAGCAGGAGTAGGTATAATCTACAAGATAAATAACAACAAAGCTCGATCAGTCGAACGGATCGTATTATTTTTAAATTTATCGGTACGCTTCTTTCATTTTATGGCTGGGAAAATTTCATATTTATTCGCGGAATAGTCTCAGCATAAATACGTAGTTGGTTTTACTCGAGTTCTAATCGTAAGTGCAATCGAAAAGAACAGATACAATTGCATTAGCGCCTGAAATCCTAATTAGTAGTTGGTGGGTGCAGGGAGGGGAGGAGAAGTTCAATCAGGGTAAAAAGTCGACACCACCGAAAGGCGCCTCTAAGATTTATACTAAATCTACGTACCGAATTTCAACTTGCTAGTCCATTGAATGGGGGGGGGGGCGATGTGGAGAACAAACTCAAAAAGAAAAGGAAAAATCGACAAAAAACAACTTATTTGGAGCTATGAGGGGTGCAATAAGGCTGAAAAGTCGAAACCTCCCCCAAAAGATACACTTGTGGTTCCTATCAAGTCTGCATGTTGAAGAGTCTTTCCAATATAAGGGTCGAAACCGGTCTTCGACCAAAAATCAATCAAAATTGTGCCAAAATGTTATTTATGGTCTGAAAACGTTCCAAAAAAATTGTTGACCCCAAACACCCTCTTCTTCCGGAATTATCGCTCCCCAAATGTCGAAATTTCAATACGCGATATTTCTGGAAAGGTAGGGTAAAGAATTTTGAAATTTTCATAGAGAAATTTTTTGAAAATTTTCGGTTCACATTTTCCCAATTTTTTTTTCATGTTGAAATTTTCAAATGTTTTTTACATGGGGGGGGGGTGTTATGAATGAAAATTCTTTTATCACCTTTGTTAGGTGGTCATTTATTACATATATTTTTTAGGATTCCGAAATTGAGTGCAACATGCTCAAAAGAAAAAATCAAAACCAATAAAAAAACACGTTTTTTACTACTTTTTCATAATTAACAAGGGAGGCACCCTAACTCAAAGTAAAGTTTCGAGCCAATACTTGAATACATTAAAGGTACATTTTAAAGAACTCCATTTCCAAAATTTCAAATCCTGACGCGCGTTTCTCGAATTACCGCAAATTTTTCGAATTTCAAAATGATCTCATTATCCTGTATATCATGAAAATGTGACCAGATCAACGAAAAAAGCTGAAATTTGGTACATACCCTATTTTAGGTGTTACTTAAAATACAAAATTCGGAATTTCTGGAACCTCACCCCCTAAAAAGTTTCGCCTGGTCCTAAAAACACCATAGCTAAAATTTCAGCCAATTCGAGTAATATTAATCCGCGTCTCATCAGCGTCGAAGTTACACACCAAACGCTACCAGCCTGAAGCCCGTGCACGATGCTAACCACCGCGACACGTAGTGGAGCAGTTCTATGTTATCGGACGTGGATGACAAATACTTCAATTCGTTGGAAACAACAATGGATACTGGTTGAAATATGAGATATAAAATGAAAAAGTTCGAAAATCGGGCAGAAAATTTTTTTTCAAAAATAAGATTGGAGCTTGAATAAAGCTTTTCCCTCGAACTTTAAAAAATCGAGACAAACGTGTACCCCCACTAATGAAAAAAAGTTTTACTCAAGCTCCAAATTTAAAAAAAAAAAATTTCTGCCCAATTTTCGAACGAAATTTTATTTTGAGTTGGGATACCTGCCTTATTAATTATGAAAAAGCAGTGAAAAACGTGTTTTTTTTGGTTTTGATCTTTTTTTTGAGCATGTTGCACTCAATTTCGGAATCCCAAAAACAAATATGCGATAGATGACCACCTACTAATGATGATAAAAAAATTTTTGAGTCACCCCAAATTGAAAATTTTTTTTTTGTTGAAAATTTTACCATGAAAAAAATTGGGAAAATATGAACTGAAAATTTTCAAAAAATTCTCATTATTAGTACTCAGTAAGATGTATAATGTGTGAAAATTTCAAACTTTTTTACCCAACCGTTCCAGTGATATCGCGTTTTGAAATTCCGACATAGGGGGGGGGGTGATAATTCCGGAAGGAGTTATGTAGGACGTCAAAAAATTTTCTGGGCCGTTTTTAGACCATAAGTAATATTTTGTCTCAATTTTGATCGATTTTCGTTCGGGGCCGTTTTTGACCCTTATTAAGAAAGACTTTCAACTTCCTAGTTCAATTTGGTGGGAAGATAGGGTAGGAACAGCCCTTTTTTTTAAGTGTTAAAAAAAGGAAAAATTCCGCATATCTGCTCTCTTAATTGAACTAAGATACTGATTTTTGGACATGTTAAACAACTTTGAATTCTCTGTAGGTTGACTCAAAAAGGAACAATTTTTGCGATTTAAGCTCCTCAGTATCCCCTCTCCCACATTTGAGCACAGCTGAATTTTGACTCGAGGTCATCTCTACTTCAAAATGTCACAAGGCAAGCCAATCGAAGCCTACTCTCCAAATTTAATAGATTTTTGTCGATATCGAATTGAGCAAATAATTTTATAGTTTCGGAAAAATTAAATAAAAATATGACTAAAAAAACGGGCAATAAAATCAGAAAAATTGACAAAAATCTTCAGTTGGCTTTAATTTTCCGCCATTTAGGCATAAAATGGTGAAAAAAAATCCACTCCATAAGAAATCGTTAATTTTTCGCTTCGGATGAAGCGAAGTCATTTATGAGGTAGATTTACTTCTTTAAGGATGCAAAGAACCGAAAAAGAGCGGTTAAAAAAAATCTCCAAAAACATCACTTCAAAACTCTATGGACATTGGCATAAAAAAATATGAAAATCTTATCAAAAAAAATCTCTAAAATTTCGCATTTTGAATGTAAAAGCTACAGCGGACTGATGCGGGTTCTTCATCAGGGCCACCGCCGCGAACTCGTTCCAAGATCATATAACAATATCACACGTACTGTGAGGTCTACTTGGCTTCCCGAGTTTTTTCGTACCAATGCGTCATTGGTTATTACAACACAGCCCATTTTGGATGGAAAAATTTTGAACAAAATTTATGACTCTTTCACTAGCCGGTAGACACCTTAATATGGTGATTTTTTTTTCGAGATTAATCACCAGCCGAGTCTAACCACCTTTGTAGTTGGCCTAGAAGTTGAAATTAGATACGTGGATGGAGGTGATATGCGGCGTGGGTGGCCGGGGGTGTCGCTTTTGCGATTCGATAACGACTACGAATAGAAACACCGCGCAATCCGTAAACGAGTTAAAAAATTGTATAAGAACACGCCAACAAAAAACAAGTTAATTTTTCGACTTCAAAAAGAAAAACCACGTAACACGTTAAGGGGTGCTTTTGTAAAATATCGGTAATGCAAATATATACACGTTACTTTTTAGAAAATTAGTTCGATAAAATTAGCTCGTTTCGAATCACGGACGCGAACTCGACGCAACGTTTTAATTACGTTACTACTAAAAAGCACCTTTTTGAAATCACTAAACCGCGTCAAATTTCATATCGTTATCAAAGAGCAACTACGTTTGTCGAATAAGACTTCCTCTCGCAAAAGCATTAAATTAATTGTCGGCGCGGCGTTTGAAAATTTTCTAAAACCATCGCAAAGTATTAAATCAAAATTACGAAAAAAAAAAAAACGAGGGGGCATAGGGAAAATGAGCTTTGAAAATACTCGCGCTCGAGGAGTGGTGAAGGACCTACCTGCAGCCGAGTCGGATCGGGAGGGTATGGGAAATGCGACCATCCAAAGCGTGGAAAAATCTGAAATAGACCTCATTATTGAAAACCTTTCAACACGGCCGCAAATCATTTTCGCAGCATTTTCACCGCGCCAAATAAATTATCTCGACTTTTTTACGCTCTCTCGCCGCTTTGCACCGCTCGAAAAAACTTTCTCAGATTTTTATTTTCTTCATTTGCGGCGCGCTGCGTGACGATGGCGACGGCGGTGCCGTACTGGTAGTCCGCCTTTTTCTCATTTTTACACTTCCCTTCTTCAACTACCTTTCGACGAGGCTTTTTACTGTGGCTGCAAAACAAAAACGATTACAGCGTTTTTATATATTCAGTCATTTATTCTGCTGCTATAGTTTCGCTTTGCTGGCTGAACACCACCCTCACCTCCATCACCACCACCACCACCACCACCACCGCCAGCATCTCCGAGCTACGTATAATACTCTATTTAAATAATCATTCGCACTTTTTCTTGTTTCATGCTTCTTTCTTTGTTTATGTAATATAGCCCAACATCCGAGTCTGGTTTACCGGAAAATTGAAAATATTACGCCGCAGTTTAGCTGGCCCTTTTCCTCGAATTACCATTTTACCAGGTATACGAGTAATATACAGACACGGTTACACTTGCACGCGTATATAACAATAGGTCCGAGTTATTTGACGCGAACCCAAATGTACCTATTTTTATCAATCCACGCTTCTTGTTTTTCTTTTACTTCTTTTTACGTGTGTGCTCCAACACTAGCACCTTTCCTTTCATACAGAATTAGCTAGGCTTAATTTTAATTTATTTATTTATTCATTTCTTTTCTTATCGGCAACACGAGTCGTTTAGTTTATTTTTTTCCTACCTTTTAGATTATTTTCAGCGAGGATTTATAATACCGGCACGGTTGCAATGAAAATTATTCGTCAATGTAGGTACCTTCTTAATTACAAAAAAAAAGAAAAAAAGCATCGCAGTGCGTTTCTTTTTCCAGCCTGATTCATTTGTGGAGTACAAAAAACGAGAGCTCCGCCATGTTTTTCTTTAATCCGTAGTGCTAGGAGTGCATAGGGAAATATGTATTGGAGTGAATAGCTGAAACTCCTGAAAGGCGCATCTAGAGTATCTACGTAAACCAAATTTCAATTTCCTACCTCAATTTAGAAGCGAGCTACCAAAGAACTACTTTTTCAGGGTTACGAGGGGGTACAATTGTACATAAAAATCAAAACCCCTAAAAAGCCTATTTAAGATCCCTACTAAATGTACATGACAAAATTCAACCTTCTACCTGAATTCGGAGAGGAAAAAAAATAGTGCAATCAGGACGAAAATTTTAAACCGAATAAAGCGCATTTAAGACCTCTCTACTAAATGTGTATTCCAAATCTCAACTCTCTACCTAAATTTGGAAGGGAAATATGGGTGAAACAGCCAATTCAAAGGTCAAAAAATTGAACAAACTGCCATACCTTTTCTCTTATTTACGTATACAACTTTAGATTCGCTATCGATTAACATAAAAAGTAAGTAATTTTACGATTTTAGCCTCTGAACAACCCTTCCTCCAAATTCGGACATCACCAAATGTTGTCCAAAGGTCGTATATTAAATCATCCGTCCCAATCGGAGTGCATTACCTAAATTCAATCGATTTTGGTTGGTATCGAACCGAAAAAAATTATTTGTATTGGGAGGGGGGAGGGGAGAAGGATAATATCCTTTCGTTGTCATTTACAATACGATATACGAAAATCAAGCTAAAAAAAATATTCTTCCAGACTGGTTTTAATGGAATAATTTTGAGTGATGAATGTTGATTTGGGGATAAATGGTTGAGGCTCCATCAAAGTCATGTCTAAAATAATTACTAAATCTACATCAGTATCAAATTTTAACCTTCGAGATAGGTTTGTGGGTGATCTCAACTTTTTCCAAATTAGAAAAAAGAAAAAACTCATATTTCCTCTCCGAATCGGTCTAAGAGCAAGCTAATTTTTACATTGGTTTATTCGACAACCTTCAAGTCTATCGATCTTCTCCGCTTTCTCTGTCAATTTTGCGCATGAGTAAATTTCATGTTGAGATCATTCTCACTTATGCACGGTGTTCTGTCTCGATGGGAATCCCCTTCAACCAATTCGATGCAACACATACCTAGTCCACGTGTGTATGTTTGTATGACCTCTAAATTGAAGGAGCAGAGATTTGCTAGTTTTAAAATTTTTTCTATCAACTGTTTTCGCTCAATGGAAGATTCGTGAATGATCTACTGAGGAGGAAATTTCACGTGAAATATTTCGGTACGGTGATTAGGCTGATTTCCTAGGTCATATTGCCAATGAAAACCAGGCTGTTACAATCTATCGACCTATGTCGGAAGAGGGAAGAGAGGATAATCAACAAAATTCATTTTGGGATCCTCATTTAGACCATGTTTAGCCCTGTCAGACATTTATTTTTTCCCTCCGAGATTGAAAAATGATTTGCTCAGCTCGAAACAGACCAAAATCGATGAAATTTGGGGAATATGCTTCCATTGGCGTGCCATTTGATATTCTGGAGTGGGTATGACCTCGGGTCGAAATTCAGTTGTGCCCAGAGTCAATCTATAGAGAATCCAATGCAATTAGGAGCAGCGATAGGCGGGTTTATCCCCTTTTTCACCTTGAAACAGCATGTTCCTCCCCACCTCCCGTCAAATTGAGCTGGAAAGTTAAAATTTAGTATCTAAACTAAGCAGGAGCCATGAATCTGCCTCTTGGAAGGTTCAGCTTTTTAGACCAATTGCATCCCCTCACAGTTCTAAAAATGTGGTTTTATGAGCGGATTTTTTTATATATTTTGAGTTTGTTCCTGGCATAACTCCCCTCCAAATTGAGCCAGCAAGATGAAATTTGGTATCTAGATTTAGTAAGGGTCATAAATCTGTCTTCTGGGGGTTTCGACTTTTCAGACCAATTGCATTCCCTCATATTCCTGAAAATGTGTGTTTTTTTAATATTTTTAATTTGTTTCTCGCATAATTCACCTCCAAATTGAGCTAGGAAGATGAAATTTGGTACGTAGATTAAGCAGAGGTCCTAGATGTGCCTTTTGGTAGTTTCGACTTTTTAGCACCATTACACCCTATCCCCCCGCACTTTTTCAATTCACATATGTGTGACATTTCACGGAAATCAGGTTGAAGGAGCATTGTTCGTGATACTTTATTTTCTCATTTTTATCACAGGTTGCTGCTGGGAGAGTGTGCAGAAGACAAAATGATTGAAAATATGTGCTATAACTTCGTAGCTTTTGAGAGGATTCTTGAAAAATTTGTTTTCATGACCAAACAACATTAGCTGTAATGATCTTATTCTTCATTTATTGCTCGAGGATTTTAAGGATATTTTTTTCTCTCAGACAACGAAATTGAATTGACGACTGAAGTTCCAGCTTACAAGTTGGATTCGCATTGTTTTTCTGCTTCAATCAGAGGATAGGCAAATATACCATGACTAGGCATGTGATAGAAAAAATTTTCAAACTAGCAAATCTCTACTCCTTCAATTTAGAGGTCATACAAACATACACACGTGGACTAGGTATGTGTTGCGGCGAATTGGTTGAAGGAGTTTCCCACTGTTACAGAACACCCTACACATACATTAATTCGGCAACTACCTCAAGATCGTGGTTTTTGAGTGATTTAGGCTGGTATTGAGCCAAATGAACGATTTTAGTCTCCGGACGGCGAAAGAAGAGAGGGAACAAGAATAACCGGACTAAATTATTAACACGTTGGAAAATCACTCTATCGGTGTTCTGGAAGGCCAAAACAAATTACCGTTGACTCGTTCCGCTCTTCCTCGCATGTGCTACTTCTGTCTCGTTTTCGAATCCTAAAATTCACTCGTCACGCCTTCCGAGCCACTCGTCGATGGCAAAAAGACTTTTTTCGATGAAGTTTACAACCCTCACCCTCGAAGCCATACCACGGCGTTCACGATTTCGGTGTAATTTTTATTCATTCACCTTCCACGAGATGCGAGCTACGTACGTAGAAATACGATTTTCAGGGATTAGGATTAATCCATTATACGAAGGAATACGGAAACGAATCTGGTAGAAGATTAAGCACAGGTACATGGTACTCGACTCGGTGTATACTCGAAGATACACGTCAACACGCTCGATTAAATTAACCGAATGGAAACGGATACAGAGAGCACATGCGGTAGGGTAGGGTAGGCGAAGTCGTCGCCTTATTTAAAGCCGACGCTAGGCGAACTAAGTTGCGGCGCAATGCAAAATGTCGGCATTTCGCAAATCTCACTTTGAAAGTTAATCAACACTCGTAACATTTGCGCTTTTTCTTTACGATAAGGTTTCGTACGCGGAGTACATCATCGTGTCGCTTCGAAAAAGCGAAGATAGAACACGAAATACTCGACTTTACGATTGCATTAAAAAGCCAAGTGACGTTGAAAGTCGACATTAATTTTTCGAAAAGCAGAGCAAAATGCAAATCAACTCGATCATAAAATCTTTTGACTTGACAATAAGAATATTTTCATTTAACGGCGAAAAAACTTCACTTCGGTTATAACCTCGAGTACATAAGTACGTAGTAGGTAGCTCTAGGTACGTTTTAAAATGCTGTTTAAAAACCACCTATACGTATACGTCGTCGTAATAAGTAAGTACATGTTATACTATATATCCCTTTTTCTTTTTTTTTTTTATCGTTAAAAAACTTTGTATGATCAGATATACATCTCAAGAATATTAATGAGGCGATTTTCTTTCTTTGTCGTCGTCGATTTCGTCTCTCAAAAAGCTCAAGCTAGAAATACAGAGAGAGAGAGAGAGAGAGAAAAAAAGACATCGCATCGTGCGATAGGGCAACACGTCCAAGTCTAAAAGTTTGACCTGATTTCATCAAAAGTAGCACTTATTATACGTAGGTCTATGTATAAGGCTTTTTTTTTTCACCTCCACTTGTGAGCAGCGTGACGCGACCTAATGTTCACGTTCAAAGGGTTACAGAATTTTGTCGAATATACCTACCATCGAGAGATGATAGCGCGAATACCTACTTTAACGAAAAGTTTCAATCGACGCGTCGTTTTTTCATTGTCTCATCGGCGCGAAAATATCCGAAGAAGAAATTGTTTTCGATGAAAAACTACTCGTTATGAACTGCGATAAACTTTGCTCAATTTTTGGTTCGACTACCGAGACTCGGTATACTATACGAAGCGTACAATAAATAAAAATGGTCGCGTCGCCTTCGTCGAAGCTGAAAACGCAAAGTTGAGAGCTTTGAAAGCGGTACGTTTCGCCATGTGACAAACGTATCGCTGATGCGCCCGCCAACCAATCAAATTTCCAATCTGTATTTGTTCGAGTAAAAGCCGATATCGTGATAAGAATAGTTTATGGCTGTTGAGAGAAAATTTCACCCTCATTTTTCTACTTTACTTTACTTTTTGCGCCATTTTTCTAAGTACCATTTTCGGCGATACGTGTGACACGAGTACGAGAACGTAGCGGGTCTTGCGTACCTCTCTCAGCTGTATCTCGCATAATGGGTGCTGGGTCTACGTATACTTCTGTTACATACGTGGAAATCCATACGAGATCGATATTCACGTCGCGTCTTTTCGTACCGTTTTCAAAACTGTACGCTTCTATTTCACTTGTTGGGGTTTTCAACTCATTAGACAACTTCAAGCGAAAAGCACTCGCCTCATTTTTTTTTTTCTATTCTATACGCAACGTTGGCGTCGAAATGAAATTTTGAATACGATATATGAAAAATTCTACTACAAAAAAAAAAATGATTTCGTAATCGGGGGCACGAAATGTCTCAATTTTTTACATTTTCTTTACAATGTTTTTGTTTTTAATGTGATTAGCAAGGCAAACCTGTTATTCACGCTGAATAATTGTATTCAATCAAATTCACCTCGGGTCAAAAACACAAAATTACTCCTTCAAAAGTTCTATAACATATCAAAAAATAAACCTCTTAAGTCAATTAAAAAAGGAGATATGGGGGGGTTTCCCCTCTTTTTTGACCTTGAAAAAAGAATGTTCCTCCCCGATTTACCCACCGAATTGAGCTAGGAAGTTGAAATTTGGTATGTACATTAGTTGGGCCCCTAAATGTGACTTTTTTGGAGTTTCGACTTTTCAGCTCCGTTTCACCCCTTCACAGCCCCAAATATGTGGTTTCTTGGTAGTTTTTTCTTATTTTTTGAGTTTGTTCCTCGCATAACTCTGCTCCGAATTGAGTTAGAAACTTGAAATCATGTCCGTATATTAAGTAGGAGCCTTCAATTATGCTCCAATTTAGGGGAGGGGGTGCTGAGGGGTCAAAAACTCAAACATTGTCCCTTTTAAGCCAATTGATAAAGAATCAAAAATTGTATAAAATATCCAAAAATCGTCCTGCTAAATCAATTAGGAGGCGAGATATGGGCGTTTTCTTCTTCATAACTTTGAAAAAAGGGCTGTTCCTCCCCTATCTCACCTCCAAATTGAGTAAAGAAGTTGAAATTTGGTCTGTAGACTTATTAATATGGGTCGAAGATATGCCTTTTGGGGGCTTCGACTTTTCAACCTAATTGCATACCCCCTCTCAGCCCCAAAAATGTAGTTTTTTGATATGTTTTTCTTATTTTTTGTGTCTGTTCCTCGCATATCTCCATCTCCCTTCCAAATTGAGCTAGGAAATTGAAATTTGGTATTTGAATTCAATATAAGTTTCAGATGAGCCTTTTGGGGGGTTCTACTTTTCAGCCTCACAGCACCCCTTCACAATCCCGAAAAAGTTTGTTTCTTTGTAAATGTTTCTTATTTATTGGGTTGTTCCTCGTATATTTCCCCCCTTCCCCTCCCAAATTGGGTTAATAAGTTGAAATGTAGTATGTTGATTTAGTACGAATCCTAGATGCGCCTTATGATGGTGTCGACTGTGTTCAGTCCCGTTGAACTCCCCACATTATCAACGCTGATTAATTAAAAAAAAATCATTTGCTCAGCTCACTGCTGACCAAATTTGGTTAAACTCGTGCATTAGGCTTACATTACCGACAGATTTTATATTTCTAATTGGGGATAACCTTAGGTCAAAATTCGATTATACACAATTTTGGGAGAGGGAGGACTGAGAGGCGCAAATAGCAAAAATTTATCCTTTTTAAGCCAATCGATACAGGGTTATCCTTCTTTTTAACCTTGAAAAATATTGTTCAATTTGAAAATTTTTTTTCTCGGCCAACTTTTAATAGTTATTGAAATAATTTTGAGGGAAAACTGAGAAGTTGGAAGTTTGAAAAAAATCAATCCTGCATGATGTCTACCACCGAAGTAATTTGGCATTCCGAAAACAAATCCGAGTTTTGTTTTCTCTTTCTTCGCTTTCAACTTCTCGAAACTGTGCTCGCTTAAAGTTTCTAAATTGAGGAACCAAAATATTTCAAAGTCAAAAATGAAGGAAATTACTTTTCTCGATAGATTTACCTTGATAATTTTTTATTACATTATGCACGGTCGATCTGTTCGAGAGCTTCGGCAACTTTCAAGGAGAGGAGGACGGGGAGGGGTGGTGTATGGATGAAAATTAAAAATTTTTCTACCAAAATCTATAATTTTCATCAACTTTCTTTTCAAAATGAAATTCGGCGTTCCTATGGTGCAAAAAGCACACATCAAACCGAAGGGTATAACCGGGTAAGAAGTGATTTTGGCCCCATCTCCGATTTTTGATCTAATGTCCCGAGACACTGGTATACCTAGATGTAAAAAAATTCTGGAGAAATTTTTGATCCTTCCTTCCACCCCCTTCCCTTTCAAAGTTATGGCCATTTTATTGCATTATTTTCAATAATTAGATTTTCAGTTCTTTGGCACAAAGTTACATTTCATAGAGCAGTATTCAAGATAATTTTTTTATCAATTTTCGTGCACTCCTTCTCGTGATTTTAGCCATCTGAAATTTTAAACTGTAAAAAAAAAAAAACAGATAGCAAAGTTCGACTAAATTTTTAAAATATTCCAAAAATCGTGTTTTTTAACGTAGATTTACCTAACGCGTTCACTTGTGGCGAACTCGGTTGCGCAAAAGTCGAAAATCTCAAAAAACCGTACAGAAATGTTTAATTTTAGCAGATTTTTTGAA
>FIZR01026905.1:0-47995 GCA_900060175.1 Ferrisia virgata
CAAAATATGAAATTTTCTTTATAACAATTGAAAAAAAATAGAAATCTGAAAGGCGGAGGACGTTTCTATTACAATTAAGAGTTCATACGTGCAGAGAATTTTTTTGAGGTGTCTACCAACCAGTTTTTCAGGGTACCAAGTGAAAAAAAAATAATCGTTTTTGTTGAACCACCCTAACTTGCATGTATCACATTCCCCAGCAACCATAAAGCTACGATCAAAATTTGAAGATTTTGCTCTGTATGGAGCCGAGTTAATGATTCAACTCTTCGGCGGTAACCAAAAATTGATAATGAAAAAAAAAAAGGGGGAATGAATAACTGACATGGCCTAAAATGGTCTTCCATTATCACAAAACAAATTTTGACAATACTCCCTCCACCCCCATCCGCATCCATTACAGGTCGACAGTCTATATTTCTGCAAAAATATGACACAAAAAATCAGGCTAAAATAGTGAAAAACTCCAATAACCAGCGATCTTTTGAAGCGATGTATTCGGGAGAAGGGGAGGGGGGAGTTTCAAATTTATTGGCCAATTTTTTCAAAAAAAAAAAACAATTTCTTAAAATTTTATAAGTAGCCTAAACACTAAATGCTCCTAAAACTTTATAAGAAAGCAAATTTCATAAGCAAAAAAAAAATTATTTAGCACGTACATTTCTGGTAAAAAAACATTTTTAGAAATGATAATTTAAAAAAAAAAACTAAAATTTTCTTACGGCTATTTATTCAAATTTTAATACTTCTATATCGCATTTGCGACAATCACTAGACAATTTTTGGCAAATCTAGGCTGCAGTCAAGTTATCCTTACACCTCGCCATTTATTAAATTATTTCGGAATTTTACTGTCTTTTCAATTCCAACCAGTGCCGGTTTTACACATTTTGCCGTTAAGGGGCACAACATTTTTTGGCATTATTTGAAAAAAAAAAATAAAAGGGCAAAAACGTCATATGCTACAATTATCACTTGAGAGGAGTTTCAAAAGAATTGCTAGAAGGATAGAATAAAGCCCGAGCAAAACGAGGGCAAAACTTTTTTGGAATATCAAGAAGGAGGTCAGAAAATTGTGTTTTAGCGCATCTTTTGAATTCTAAATGCCAAATTTTATTGCATGTTGAGATTGAATTATACCGCAAAAATATATACTTCAAGCTTGTTAAAAAAAAATTAGGTAGGGGGCAAAGCTCGAAAATTCTTCTCTCTGGGTGTGACTTTACTTTCCTGTAAGTCATGAACGTACTAGTTCTCACAAGTCGCCTCTCAATATCCAAATATTTACATCTGTATTTCAACATGAGGCAAAAATATACGATACACTTGGGTTGGGGGAGGGAGGGATTAGAATATTTCGATTTCCGAGGATGTCTTGAGAAATTTAAACATATAGTGTATCCCAAGTGAAATGAGGGTGAAAATTTTACAAAACATTAGGTATAAAGCGTCAAAAAATTACCTTAAACATTAAAAAATGATGAAAAAAGATCCCAAATTTTTCTACCTCTAACAATTGATCAGGGTGGGCACAAATCCACAGAAACTACTCGGTAAAACCGTCACTGATTCCAACATTCCATTGCTTCTCTTAATTTTCATTACTCACTTCGCCGATTCCGGAATGCTTAGAGGGAGGACGGACGTCAGATACCCCTCTACCACCTCCTCGATCGATAGGCCTCTGGTGATATTCAACAGTATAGAGATGCCAGAGTAGGATCAAAATTAAACAACGAAGCTTGTTAGTAACTCCTTAACTTTCAGATTGATTTCTATCTCACGGTCCATTTATTTATTTAACTTGAATGGTAAAATTGCTAAGAAATGATTTATTTTGTTTAAAAAATCAAAATTATTATTTTTCAGTTAAATAATTAATTAATTAATAATTACGAAGATTTCCCACTCTTTATTTTCGAATCTGCCAACCCTTTCCTTTCTCTCTCCTTTTCTCATCATTCTAATACAACAGTGATCAACGTAGTTTCATTCTTGAAAAGTGCATTAGAACAAGCGAAACTGAACATCAGAAGTACATAGATACTAGGTAGGTACTAGATATAGCGAGGTATTTATCTTGAGATCAAAGATTGAGAGAAAAGAAAATAAAAAAAAATAATAGTTGAATTAAATAGTGAACGTACAAATAAAAGATTGAACACGAAGACAATAGCTTGATATCGTGCATAAACATCGTGAAAAATTAATTAGCTACACTGAAACATACATACATGAGAATTAAAAACAATCGTAATTATTACAAAAAATTGGTTGTTTGCGAATGATTTTTTTCAAGCCAACCAAAACTGAAATCGACGCATGTATCGTATTAACCTCGATTCTTTAAATGTAGGCCTATCATTTTGGTATAAAACAGCAAATTTTCTTCTACAAAAAGGTGAAAAAAAATTGCAAATACAAAATTTCTTCTCCTCGTCTATATGACGTGGACTTGACAAGGAGAAAAACCGCATAGTTCGAGTAAAAAAACAAAAAGGCGGTACGTATAAGATAAGCCATACTACGTGTAAAAAATTATACTTAATTTGTTCGAAGTATCGTGTACGTTGTGAGTAATTTTCATGCGATATTAGCAACATATACCTACTCACGTAACCTATCTACCAACCAACCTGTCTACCTATCTATCCATCTACCTACTACATACCTATATTAAAGTGAAAAAAAAAAAGTCTACCGCGTATATTAATCGATAGTTTGTCTATCGATAATGTACGGCGTGAAGACCCGACATTAGAAACGTATTAAGAACACATTAGAAGAGGTTCTGTATATAAGCGATGCCGAGAATACTTCCAAGTAGCTCAGTGAATGGATTGCAAACAGGCGTTACCCACTGTCATATAATCATCATTGGTTCGACGTTGCTTTCTTATATGCCGAACAGTCCAATAAATCATGAGTCAAAACATTACTGCCGCTTTGTGAGCCTGCAGGGCTTCGATTTGTTTGAAACATGAGTAGTAGTAGTAGTAGTAGATACCTAAGTAAGTATTCAAGTAAGATATTTTCATATGAAGATGATACACTGTTTCATAACGTTCGTCGAAAGTCTGTTTGCAAAATGATTTTTTAAAAATTATAGGCTCGCGTTATTTTTTTTCTACAGCAAATTTGTTCGAAATTAATTTTCCGATGAAATTATACGTATAACTACTACCCATATGATATCGTCACTATCGGTACAAGTAACAAATGATAATTAATCCTGTTAGAATGAGATGACCTTCTTTTTTACTAATTCATATAACTCGGACAATCAATTGTCAGTGTTCGTATATTATGTTATGATTCGTCCAACTATATGATCATGTAGATCGGTGTAACGTCTTCGTTGTTAGCATTAAATTTGGCTATTTTGTGCTTCCTTAAGCATAATTAAGAACACAATTTTCGTAATTTAATCGCGTTACTTTCTCTGCGCCTCTTTTTTTTTTTTTTGCATTTTTAACACGTTCAGCCATGTAATTCGTAATCATATACCTGCATACGCGTTAAAAAATCTTATCCGTTATAAATTTAATTAAGTTAGCCGGGAAATTAGTAATCGCTAAGTAGTTATTAAGAATTTTTACAACTGACAAAATTTTACTTTCAACGGTATTAATTTGGTCGAGTACGAAATTCTGATAATTGTAAGTGTCCTAGTGGAAATCCTTCGTTATGCCAACGAACCTAACATTACCGTGTATGTTAATTGCGATAGAATACACGGTATATGGCAGCAATTGATGACAGATTTTTCGTTCGTCTTATTTCAAGCGTAAAGTGCCTACGAATTTGTGTATGCGAGTATTTCGAATTTTTCCTCTTACGCTACCGAAAATTAAGAACAGTGAACCGCGTAACTCGAAGTCAACGAATTTTTTAGCCGTTACAAATAACAAGTTGGAATCGGGTGCGCGCGTTATTTATACGTACCAAAGCATAGTGGTAAAACGGACGCGTATGTGATTATTGATGGATGTATTTCCAACATACCTACATACATACATATGTAGGTAAAAAGTATAGAAAAATTTCAACGCGTTTGTACGTACGTATGTCTATGTACCCATTAATTTTTGGCTAATCTATGATTTAGGTCGTTGCATTCTCAAGCCTTCCTCGTTTCTAGCGATTAATTGCCTCATTGTTCGGATGTTTACATTTATCTAAGATTAACGGGAATTACGTGGGTTTGACTTCCTTTTAGTACGGCTAAGTTTTTCTAACCAGTATGCAAACGTTATAACATTGGTCTAAAATTGATTTTGCGCCGCGCCGTTAATTGATATTTCCACGAATAAAAATCCAGCCAATGGCCACTAACCTAGTAAATGGTGGAACTGAACACGCGATACTACAACATACCTACTTAATTTAAAACATCGTAAACGAAAAGCCCTATCTACCTCCATATTGAATTTTTAATAATAGGTAAACGCGTATTTTCAAATTTTTTCACCGTCCAGCGAACACACGCCGCGGTCGTGTCGATGATCAGTTAATCGCTGAGTCAACCAAGCACACAATGCATTCGACGATAGTCTTGATTTTAAATCTTACTAACGATTCTTTTTTCAGGCAGCAAACCAATTCAAGGAAGAAGCAAGCATGAGTAATAATCACACTGCCGTAGATCTTATAAGAAAATGTTATCGTACTTTTAGACTTTAATTTTGATGTGGAATTAGCGTGCGAAAAAACTCTCAAATCCGAAATTGATGGTTGACAAAGTTCAGTTGTCAAATCTTGGAAAATTTTTAGAGATTTCTGCTGTAAGTAATTTTTAATTAAAGTATGAATTACGCATCTCCGACAGTGTGATGGAAAAATTTTCGGTTTAAGATAACCATCATTTGTTACACTTTAAAACATAATTCTTGCCAGTGCAAGGTTTACTAAGTTATGAGCTTGCACGAAGGCATCCAAGAAACACGAAATGACCAGACTGAAATAGAAAAAACATCGCTATCAGTGTTAAGGGTAAGAGAGAGGAGGAGGAGGTGGTGGAATGCAATGCGGTTAAAAAGTCGACATCACCAAAAGGTACACCTAGGACCTATGCTAAATCTACATACCAAATTTTAACTTCCTAGTACTATTTGGGGGGGGGGGGGGGGGGGGGAAGATGCGAGACACAAACTCAAAAAATTAGAAAAATCAACAAAAATCAATTTTTTTGAAGTTGTGAGTGGGTGCAATGAGGCTGAAAAGTCAAAACCGCCAAAAGGTACATCTATGGCCACTATTAAGGCTACACATTAGATTTCAACTTCCTAGCTCAATTTTGAGAGGAGATACGGGAGTAACAGCCTTTTTTCAAGGTCAAAAATTTGGGAAAACCCTCATATCTTCCCTCCTAATTAACGTAGGAGACTGACTTCTGAAAATGTTACACAACTTCAAATTATCTATTGACTGGCTTAAAACGGAGCTATTCTTGCGATTTTTGCTCCCCATGCAGTCCCTTCCTCAAATTTGGGCATAACTGAAATTTGACCCGAGGTCATCCCCACTCCACAACATTGAATGGTCCGCCAATCGAAACCTATTCCTCAAATTTGATAGATTTTAGTTAGTATTGAGCTGAACAAATAATTTTCCAGTTTCGGAAAAAAAATAAAAAGAAGAATAAACATTTGACAAAGCCATTAGGAACCTAAAACGTCTTTTTTTCTATATTCTCTTCCCCCTCTCTTCCACCTCCATACGCGGATAAACCGTAATAGCCAGGTTGTCATCGACAATATGGCATATGAAATGAGGCTAAAAATATTTATTACCATCCAGCATCCCAGTAATTTGTAAAATGACCAATTAATAGAAAACAGATGAAAAGTATATCATCGAGTAAAGTTGCAGCTAAATTTTTTTAGCCAGCTACGAAGAACGTTTTCCAATTTTTTACAGATTTAAATTTTTTGAGAAATAAGCAAAAATTGTGTTTTTATACCATTTTGCGACAGACTTGACCACTTAGTGAGCAACGTAGTTATCACTTACCGAAATTCATTTCTATTTTCTTATTTGTGTTTTTCAAATTTCGACATTAAGTACTCAGTATACCCAAATAAAAAATAAATGAAAAAAACGTCGCTTTTCGATGCTTTTTCAGCCTGATTTTAGTGACTTATTACAATCATGAGAATTGAAAAAAAAAAAAAAACATCGCGCGTAGGCAACTTCCAGGGCTCTTGTTTAATGTACCATCTACTTTTATGTATCTAGCTCAATTTGGAGGGGAGTTATGCGAGTAACAAACTCAAAAAATGAGAAAAAACGCCCAAAAACCCACTTTTTTGGGCTGCGAGAGAGTGAAATGGGGCTGAAAAGTCGAGACCTCCAAAAGACGCATCTAAGACCCCCACTAAATGTACATATCTAATTTTAAGTTCCTAACTCGGTTTGGTGGGGAGATGGGCGAAGAACAGCGCTTTTTCAAGGTCAAAAAAGGGGGGAAACCCCTCATATCTCCCCTCTTAATTGATTTGAGAGGTTGCTTTTTGGATATGGTGTAAAACCTTTGATTTTCTATCAATCTGCTTTAAAAAAGGCAATTTTTGTGTTCTTGACCCCTCAGCTCCCCCTCCCCCAAATTGGGGCACAACTGAATTTTGATGCAAGTTCATCCTCACTCATATATATCTAATCCATCATCAAACTGAGTCAATTGACCAAATTGGAGTGATTTTAGTCGGTATCAAACGGAGTAAATAATTTTAATGTTCGGAAAAAAATAAAAAAATAAAAATAAATATCTGATATGGCTAAAAATCATCTTAATGGTCTTCTAGGACCGCAAAACGGACTTTGTTGATATTTCCCCTCATCCGCCGTTGATCGATAGATTGTAATAGCCTGGTTTTCTTTGACAATATGACATAGAAAATCAGGCTAAAAATTAAGATAAAATAGCGTTTTAAGGTATCAATGAGTTGAAACCTCACCCTAACTACCATCATAAAGATCCATTGAAGGGAGTTAGGTAAAGGAGAAATTTTACTAGCTATCGAAGTAAATTTTTGGATTCTTTTACTAATTTTCAAAAAGTTTTTTACTAAACCTCAGATTAGTTTGATGCTTAATAAGATTTAGATATTAGAAACCTATTTGCCAATTTAAAAAGGAAAAATCAAGCATCGCAGTATATTCCCATTAAATAATATTAATATAACATACCATTATTTATGTTTCGTTTAAAATAAATGCATACAAATATTTTTCACCCCTTCCACCATCTTCCACATAATTTCAAGATGTCCATCGAGCCATTTCAACATAATCTATCCTAGGATAATGTTATTTTGTAATTTTCGCGTATACTTATTTCGTTACAAAAATTCATCGGAGCAGAATCACTTCACCAAGATTTTTAAAACTAAACCAGCTATTTGAAGTCTCTTGACGCGAAAAAAAAAACCAGTTATGTATAGATATCCAGTACACAAAACAAAATTGAGGCAGGTCAACGAAGGTTGAAATAGCCATATGTGTTTTCGATTAGGAAACTGGAATATCTACGTAGGGATTTTATAATTGAGAATGCAAATGCAGCGACTATTATGGAAAATGCATGCGCCATCTACGTCCAAGCGTACCCATTTTTATCAGTAAATTGCTCGTTGTGCTGGTGAATTTGGTACACACGATTTCGGGTAAATAATTTCGAAAGTGTAATTTTTAGAAATATTAACATCGTTGACGTAGCGATATTACCAATATCGATTTTGTTAATTTACGAACCCCTTTAAAAGTGTACGAATTTGATTAACATTAATTTGCATATTTCGGATCAAAGCAGGTAAGTATCTTTTTCAATTCATTAAAAGAAATAATGGGAAATATACCTCTGAGGCACCCTTTAATAACAAGTACCTACCCGATATCAAGGGTGAAAATTCTTCCCTAATTTTCACGCTTTTTTACTTTCAATCAGTTTAACACCTCTGCATAAAAGAAACCGAATGATTGTTTTTGTCTTTTCTTTTAAAATGTTGAAGGGAAATAGATCGGTAGACGTTTAAGATGTGATTTGAATTTAAAATACTCGAAAGAAAAAAAACTCCAGATACTTATACTTCGTTTACTTGGGGATTAACGGTGACAATTTTTTTTGTTGCCGAAATAGAAGACAATTACACCAATACTCCACCCTGCCGGTACTTACAACAACGCACGTATCAAATTTGTAACATACGAGTATATAGAAATGGATTACATTTATTTTTCATATCAACGCTGTACTCTATTGCAGTCTGGAATCGTCTATTGATAATTCGAATCAATGTCACGCTATGATTCTGTTAAAGAAGGAAAACAAAGAACTCGAAAGAAAATAACGCGCAAATTTACAAACATATTTTTCAGGCACAATTAGCTTATTCGAAATCATCAATTTCGGTACTCACAAATTAAGTATAAATCTGCGATCTAACTAGACGGAAAATGAAATTGTTGAATAATAACATCACATAACTTTATTAATTACACTGTTTTTTTTTTCTTTTCTTATAAAAGAACCGCCCGTTTCTTCTTCGTAAAAAATTGAAGTGAAAAAAAGTACCCTTTAAAATATAACTCAATTACTAAAAAGTAATTCTTTTTTTATTTTTCTTTTTAAGTGAGAGAAAGACATCAAAAAGAAGTTATTTAAAACTTACAGTTCAATCGGAACCCTACGCGCCAGAATATGTTTAATTGCCTGAAAAAGAAAACTAAAGTCAACTTCAATTAGTTTCGAAAAAAATAGGGAGAAGATGGACGAATGGAGGAAGAAAAAAAAAAGAAAAACTAATTCAAGAAAGGGAAAATTTGTGTTAAATCGAATTGTTAAAAAGCGGGAAAAGGCAGTTGGAAAATTTATCATCTGGGTAATGTATTTTGGCTTATTTTATGTTAATTCTACGATTGTAATTTTTTCGTATGATTGCCGACTGATTTCGGTCATTGCTCTGCCAATAGACGCTATAAAAATGATTTAATTTCCATTTTTTTTAAAACTCTTTCTACTCTCTCTTGTGGTAAAATTTTCACGAATTATTTCTCTCACATCTCGAAGGTGGCAGATGCCCTTGGATAATTGAAATTTTTTAATACCTAATTATGTCGACCAATACCTTTCTCGTAACTACGGTAGGTACTTATATAGATTATAGTGGAAAATCTCGCCGAATTAATTAACGAGATTAGGTATCTATCTATACTGAAGAAGCCAAAATGTTGACAAAATTCGAGTTTGTTTACTCGAATAATCGAATTGAGAATAGGTTTACCTATTACATATTTGCATTTTGATGAAAACTGCAATTGTTTTTTTCAATAAAAAGAGGTCTCTCCCCTTTCGCTGTTAATCATGTATCTTACACCGATGCTCAATAATTTCAACTTTACAATAATTCATTTTCAACTCGTCGATTTATAAATTAAAAAAAAATTATTCGTCGCCAGAAAATAAGCAGAAAATTTTGCGATCAAAAGGAATCACGTTTCTTCCTTTGTATGGGTCAGCGATGCAATGTAATGTGCTGCGCGACGGCGGGGTGGTCCGGTAGGTAGCTCTAGCTACATCGAGAAAGGGGACAAAGTAACGACCAAGGCCGAGGCTACATATTCACGAAGCGAACATTAGTATCTAATATTCGGAAGAAAAACCAGTAGCACTTGTTACAGCATTGGTTAATTACGTTGAAGGGCAATAATAACTAAGGTGGATCTAAAAGAAATGACTTGAGAATCGGCATCATTCGATAATATGATATAATAATGATAATTCGGTAGGAACTCACATCCGCTCACGCTCGTACTATTAAAACAATATAAAGCGGCTAGAATTACAGATACGTACGGTCAACCTCCGCTGATTGGAGGTCTGTCAGCTCATTTCTCGGAATACATTACAGAGCATCCACATGAATGATAAAATTTTTGAAATCAAATAGCAATGGCGGTATGTTTTATCAAAGACTAATACATACACAATATCTAATTTTGATACGTAGTTTCCACATTACGTAGGGGTACTTAAGGCTTTATACGCTGCTTATTTACCAAATTGATATTTATTTTTACATACCTAACGAGCAAGATGTACTATGAAAAAGTTCGAGAAAAAAAACAAAGAAGTTTCGAGTAAAGAGTAGATATGAAAAATACCTATTATTTGTGTGACTTATTGTAAGTTTAGGTTCAGATGATGTATAGTTATGGTAAAATACAGGCTAAGGCTTTCTACACGGAATGATTTTTCATAGTCGATGATTTCACCTCATCGAACCACGTATTTAGGGGAACTTGACAAATTCAAAATAATAAAATGAAAATGAAAAATTGAATTAGCTACGGTAGGTAAGTAATAAGGCGAAGATCGAATCACCGTGTTATGTTTGACGAATTCCTTAACGTCAACCACCCTCCGACATATTATCTTTCCGATAAATGACATTTACGCTACTTATTAAGATATTTGTTCATAGAGACGGGTAAAGGATTTTTGCAATGACAGCGCGGTGACGATATCGGCGAACCTAGAGGGTTACGTCTGAGTAAGCCCTCTTAAACAAAACGACATTTAGGTGTTGTTCGTTGGTCCGCGTACACAAGAATTCGCTAGACGGGTAGCTTTGATAAATGACGAATGCATCCCATTTAGAAAATAAATGTTAGCCTGTTGTGACAAGATGTCCTCGGCATAGGTCGATCAATCGGCTATATGCAAGCTACCGGCTTTCAAAGTATTAAAGCCAGCTTCACTATACTCAGCTGAAAGAGATCGTTCGCCTGCACGAGTGATAAACCAATGCATAAATCATTTGTGACGCGAGTCGAGCTTAAAAAGGAATACAATTCGTAGTAGGCACGAATTGTTCGTATTGAGCTTTCGTTTCTCGCATCATATCTGGCTCCGAGTACGACCAGGTTCTCGCGAAGGGTGCAAATACATATTATAACGAACCATTCCGTGTTGACGATTTTTCTCGCTAAACAACTACAATAAATAGGTTAAATATTCAACCTGAAAATTTTTTAGTTTCGTCTGATGGACAGTAGCGTGGCACAGGACCTCGCTTTGAGAAAGAGGTCCAAGATTACCCGAAAAATATAATGTTCGGAAACATGATTTGGGAAGATAAATTGAATCACATTTTTATCTAAAATTTCGAAAAAATGGTGAAAAATATGGACAAATTTATCTAGAATATGAAAAAAATTGGTCAAAGCCATAGAAAGTTGATTAAAAATCAAAGAAAAATGATGAAAAACAAGTGAAAACTGACTAAATATATTTATAAAAAGAATCATTAAAAATCGACGAAGTTTAGTTGAAAATTTGACAAAAAATATTTGAAAAATGTTAGAAAAATGAATAAAAAGTGCTGAAAACTGATCAAAAATCACGAAAAAATGTTGAAAAATTTGTGAAACATGACCTAAAATATAAAGAAAATCGTAGAAAAACGTCGAAAATTGTATGAAAAATCGTCAGAGTCGATTAAAATTCATGAAATAATTGTGAAAAATGAGTGAAAATTTACCAAAAATCGTTGAAAAACAATGAAAATTGGATAAAAATTTGACCAAACATTGATAAAAAGTGTAGATAAGTGATCAAAAACCACGAGAAAAAATGTCATTTTTTTTCGTGATTTTTGATCAATTTATCAGATTTTACACGCATTTCGGTCAACTTTTTACCCAATTTTCAATAATTTTTAAAATAATCCATCACATCTTTGATCAATTTTCATTACTTTTCACTAATTTTTTCCATATTTTTACAACATTTCTAATGATTTTTAACAAATTTTTTCGTGATTTTTGGTCAATTTTCAGCGTCTTTGAACTTGTTTCGTTAAATTTTTACCCAACATTCGATAATTTTTAAAGATTTTTTTCTCATATTTCTGTTCAGCTTTCACTTGTTATTCAATATTTTTTCGTGATTTTTAATCATTAAACAGCAAAGCATAAAAGAAGTTTTTTCGGGATGGAAAGTAGCCGAGATGAAATAAATATTAAAATCAAGAATCGAATTCCGATCATTCATTATAAGATCAAAAAGATCGAATAAGAAATGAGGGGGCCTATTTAATCAAGTTTGCACGCGGCCCTCAAATTGCAGTGCACGTCCCTTCTGATGGACCAACTTCTTAAATTTATCTTGACCGTTTGTCACTCGTCATCATTTTTACTTTTCTCCAGCTGTTCATCAAGCAAATCGCAGAAGTTTAAGAATTCGAATTTGTTCGATTACCGAATTTTAGAAATGACATTGGATTGGGTAGAAATACGCTAAAAAAATTCAGAAAGAGAATAAAAACCAGTGAAACGTTAGAAATTAAAATAAACATAGACTCACAGGTGGAAAAGTCACGGAAGTCCTTACCCCAATGTTCAACCATCGCCTCACAAATGTTTTCAAAAAAATTTAATAAGCGACAACTTGTTCGACAAAAACGATGAAATATCATTTTTGGATATCCAAAAATGCTCTTCATTGCTCTTTTTTTTTCATTCACTCTGGGCATTTCACAAAAATTTTCGACTTCGCTTCATTTTTTCTTAAAGTTTCCTAAATACATAGATACAATAAAGTTCGGCTTTCCCCGCTTCCCCAACAGTTTTTTTTCATAGAAAAAAGGGAAGTGAACTTAAGCATCCCATCCCGATTTTGACCTATCTCCATCTATGCACAGACTACATATGTATACTTAGATACATCAATAGATGAGTGACAAACAAAACATAGTAAACTATAGCATTGTAGAGTAATTTAAAGGAACAAGAGGGAGATCTTTCATTTTTTTTTCTCTTTCAAAAACCAATTTAAAAACATCTGCATTCTTTCTATAATTATGTGAATTGGAAAAAAAAAACATCTCGAAGTGATGTTTTTTCTCTAATTACTGGTAACAAACAATAGGGTAGGCAATAAGGCTGAAAAGTCGAGGTCCCCAAAAGGCATATTTAGAATCCTTATGTAATCTACCACATATCAAATTTCAACTTCTTAGCTAAATTTATGCAAGGAACAAACTCAAAAAATAATAAAACTCGTCTAAGAAAATATATTTTTGGAACTGTGAGGGGCTGCAATGAGGCTGAAAAATTAAGATTCTCAAAAACAATATCTATAGGACCCTTGCTAAAGCTACATACTAATTTTAATTTCCTAGTTCAATTTGGAGGGGAGATAGTGGAGGAACAGCCAATTTTCAAGATCAAAAAAGGGGGAAACCTTCATATCCCCCCTCCTAACTGACCTAGGAGGCTGATTTTCGGATATGTTATACAGCTTTAGATTATCTATCGATTGACTTGAAAAGGAATATTTTTGGCAATTTTAACTCCTTAGCACCCCGTTCCCCAAATTTCGGTAAAACTGAATTTTGACCCGAGGTCATCTCCACTCATGTATATGTAACCCACTGTCAAACTAAGCCTATTGACCGAATTAGAGCAATTTTGGTCAGTATCACGCAGGGTAAATGATTTTAGCCTTCGAAAAAAAAAATAAATATCTGACATGACCAAAAATTGTTTTAATGACCTTCTAAGACCTCAAAACGGATTTTGTTGATATTCGCCTAGAAAGTCAGGCTACAAAATGAAAATTTTTCTAAACATAAATTTCAAGTATTTATAAACCAAAGATTAAAAAATCGTTCAATTCGTCCATGTATAGGGCTGTTTCTAGTATGTGGTCAAACTTTTCGAATTTTTTCAGAAAAATTATAGTCAATTTAGCGTACACGAAAAAGGTAATTAATAAGGAGCCGGTAACATTTGCAAATTATGAGAAGGTATCCATCGATTACGAACGAGACAGTTATGTAATCAGCACCACCCCGATGAGACTGTACGCGCGAATCTATATTCCAGCAGGTTAGTAAACTAATTCAATATGAAAAATAATACAGGTCATCAAATATAATATATTTAAATTAAGGAATCTAGGGCAATTTTCTCATGTGCACGTCGAGAGATGAAAATCGAAATACCTCCACCTAACGCATGTTATTGAGGCTTATATCGTCGGCAGCGCTTATTAAAAATTCTTATTATTGACACGACGCGATGATGGGAAAATTTGAAACAAACCTGTTATTAAACAATAAGTCGAGGATAGCAGCGAATATTGTGAATATTTAATCAAACCTAATCCTTACACCTAATTTCCTGCTCGTATGTATTTTCTATTTAATATGCATGTATCGATGTTTATTGCGGATAAAGTGAATAAATTAGCCCTAACGCGTCGCGAACCTTAAAAGAAAAAAATTATTCCGTTATGAATTTTTTAACCATAAGATAATTGAACGGCGAACCTGAATTGAGCTCTCGGGTAATTAGTAATTCAGATCATGACTATTGATTATATGTGTAAAAAAATAATAAAAGAACGCGGAGGGTTTTTCTAATCAACCCTGCCAAAAACCGAAACCTTTGGGTGGAAAAAGGTTATTAAACCGTTTTTAATTAAATATTCAAAATTACCGCTCGGTTGAACCTTTTTTAGTTTTACACTTTGTTTACTTTTACCGGTGATGATCTTCCTGATATATCATATTTTGCGGACCAAACATCGAGGTATTAGAATCAATGGTTTCTCACGGAATGGAAAACCATAACTGAAGGGTTGAGGGTTGAGGGTTGAAAGGTACCTGTACTCGAATGACGTTGTTTGTCATATTATCGTGCTACCTAGCACCTACTTGGGTAATTAATGATTCCAAAATCGGGAAAATTCGTCTCTTTTCAAATATACCTTAAAAACTATTCGGAAAATATGGAGAGAAAAAACTTTCAAAAAAATCACAGAAAAGTAAATAGAAAGTTGGGTAGTTTTTTTTTTTTTTAAATGAAAATTTTCAAAATACTTTACTTCTTATTGTTAATAACAATGAAAAAAATTAATTTTTCGCGCAAATACCTAAACACGTAGATACCTACTTTTAAATCGGCGATTTGTAATTACAAAAAAGACTTTTAAAAGTAAATGTTACTCTCGGTTTTATAAAAAAAAAAAAAAAAAATTTATTCGTCTCACATTGCTTCGTGGAAAGATGAAAAATCCTCCGATGCTATTTATTCTTTTGTTACATTTTAAAAACTTTATGAAGACTGTTAAACTTTGCTATTTCTTTTGAAAAATCACAATGAACTTCCTTGGTAAACGGTCCAAGTTCCGAAAGTTATTTTATCACAATTGAACGAAATTCATAACCGTTTTTCCTGAAGTTGACGTCGTATATAAATTATGAATTAGAATATCGGTGATTCATCCGCTAAATTTTGCGTTATTCTTCATCACCAGCGAAAGTTTTTCATGGAAAATTCAAACTTTGAAACGTCAATTATTGTACATTCGAATTTTGGCGAAATGAAGTCGTAAATATTCTTACCACCGAAGGCGCGCTGCGGTGGAGTTACTAAAACTGTACTGTTTGCTTAGTATTATGCATAAGTATCTATTTTTATATAAATCTCTCTACATTGTACCTATTCGAAATCAATTTTATCGATAAAGTTTATAGTGGAATTCTACACAGAATTCCACCCTTTAGTTTGATTCGTGTATCGAGAAGTAGGTATAGGGTACCTCTTATATAATGTTTAAACGGTCTAAAAAGATCTCGTGTTACACGACGACATTAATAGGCAGGTTTTGAATTTTTTTTTTTTTTCGCTTATGCGTTCAAAATTAACAATAAAGCGCAATATAAAATAACGCCATAAATTTATTTTTCAAAAAAAAAAAAAACGCGCAAACACAATAGAAAGAGTTAGCACCATTGAACCGGGGAGCAATGAATGGTTGACGATGAAATTGGAATTATAAATTATCAGAAAAAGGAAGGGGTTAGTGCAATATACAACGTCTTGCAGGAGTTGGTAACAGAAAAAGAAAGTTAATAGCGGTAATTATTGCATTCGGTGAAGGGGGTAAGGTAACGAAGCCGGCGTTATGTTAAGGTTCGAAATTTAAATCAGATGACGTCATGAACGATTGATTAGTCTGTTTGAAATCTTAGGAAATCACGCGAACACGAACGCAAGTACAATGTTTGAAGAAAAGGGGTGTTTTTGTTTTTAAACTTATCAAATAGAAGTTTCGCGTGTGATAGGTTTCATGTAACGTTAAAATAGAATTATTATTATTCTTAATAATGATTTAATCGATCAAGTACCGGGTGATGGAAAATTGGTGCTACCTGTTTTTTACACGTACGTCACCTACTTAATGCGCGACTAATAAGTAGGTGCGGTAGAAAGAAAAAAAACACCATACAAGCTGGTACAATTTTTCGATGGAAATTATTGAAATTTTACGAGCACTAAATTTTATTACAGAAACAGTACATAGACCTAAATTTTAGCATTTTTGAATTTCATTTTTTTTCCGATAAATTGTGTCAATTCATGAAAGATTGTAAGTTCACAGGTAATTTTTTACGTCTGCAAAAAAAAAAAAATATCTGTCTTATCACAAATCAGATAGGTCGTATTAGGGTAGGCTAAAAGAAAAAAGTTCATAATAGGAACTTTGTACAGGTAAGTTGATACATAATAATAATATCTAATCATTAGTAAATTACAATCAATTTGTGTTATTTATGGTATTCCTGTAGTTCTGGTGTTAAACAAAGGGATGCAAAGTTGACGTAACCTTGTAAAAAGTAACGAACTCGTCGATCGCGTGGAATAATAATTATTCGGCTATCCCTTTGTTTTACTAAGTAACATTAACGTGCTAGCCAATCACACTTGCCGCTATTTAATCGATAATAGGCCACCTTTATTCTGGCAAAAATATTATTTTTTAACGTTAACTATGTAATATACTTGGTAGTAATAACGATAATAAAATTAGCGTGACCAGAAGCCCCACAAAATATTAATTTACGTCACCCCGAATGAATTCACAAGTTAATGAAATTAAAACGCTATGTTATTAAATACGCGTCGTAAAGCGTTTCGAAGTAAATAACATAGGCGATTTGATCATGCAGCAGCAACAACGGTTTTCTATTTTTTTTTTTTTTGGTCAAACGTAGGTACCTACATATCTAGGTATCTACCTAATAATATAATAATTTCAACCAGATAAGTAAATACCTTTGCAAAAAAAAAAAAATTACATAATGATAATAATCATAGCCTACATATACGTCAAAGTTTCTAATACAAAACTTGGGTTTTATTTCTCGATGAAATAACTTACATTTACCATATACTACAGATACCTATATAGGTAGTTTAGAGATACCTACTTAAGCTTAGCCGCTGTAGTAAGTAAATTATTATAAAGAAGCATGTGCTTTTAAAATTTCAACCAATTTCGAACGAAAATATTTCCCAAAAAGCATAGTATGACAGTGATTCAGTTTATCATCGCCCAAACAGTATAATAATTAGTTAATGCTGGCATGTAAAAAGAAAATTTATGCTTGGTTAAGTGAAAAAATCTATTTGTTTACGTCTAATTGCAAAATGATTCGAACTCTGTGTTTAGACGCAGGAATAATTTACTCTTTCGAGGGTAGAATATTAATGCAAGACGCGTCGACAATTGTTAAATATCCCATCAATTTACCGTATTCGTAATTTTCAAAGCGTGTTTTCGTCTTCGTCCGTATTTGTAATGAGCCGATACTATGTATCTTTAATAACTGTCCCAGGCGGCTATTTTGGTCTGCATCGAGACACTTTCTTATTAATAAAATGCTCCCACAAGACATTAAACAATGCACGCAGATTTTCAAACCTATGAAAAGCGTGATAAGGTATTGATTTTATTCAATGACGAGTACCTTTTTAAAAATTTCATTTCGAATAGTGTAATTTGGTAAATAAGTATATCAAATATACATTAAGAGTCTAAAATAGAAAAATAATGAGCGAGGGGAGGGGGAATATGTAGTTGCAAAATGGTACCAAATCATCGTAATGAAAATTTCAACTTCCCATTTTTTGATTAGAAATTTTTCTCCGACACTTCGTAGATTCAAAATTTGAAAAAAATTTTACCCAAAATAGCTGTCATACAACTATTTTTAAGAAAAAGGGCCATACTATGAGATGAGTTTCAAACTAGAGCCTCCGTTTGGAGATAATATGAAAAGTATTATTTTTTTGAGTATTCGAATAGCATATTATTAAAAGAAAAAAAATAGAACCTCTTTGAGATCCTAGAAGACCATTACGACGACCATTTTTGGCCATCGGTCTGTAGTCCATCGGGCCAAAAGTACGCTAGAAACCGATTTCATAAAAATTGTTTGGTAACCAAAAAAACAATCTAGTAGGAAAATATAAGTACCGTTTTCAAAATTCCTACCTTGCACAATAGGGGATGGGACCATAAAAGTGCTGTTTAGATACCTACCTCGGAACCACTGAAACTCAACAGGATTATGAAGACGCATACGAAATGTGTAATTTTTGCCATATGGACCCGGCACAATGGAATGTTGGAGCAGTTTTAGTGCAATTTTTGGGCAATTTTAACACTAAAACATTCCAAGTACTGTACCTATGGTTGGTAACCGTTTGCTTCTCTATAATATTGTTTAGTATTGTTCTTTTAGATCATAAAAACCGGCACGATCACATGTTATCATAGCAAACACCTCCATATTCAACTCCCCACCATAAAATTCAGCGCTGTAATTATATTTCAGAAGTAGGTATGTGACATATCAAATTGGTATAAAATTTTATACTGAATCTAAAAATTTGATCATTTTTTGAATCCGAGGCCTCAGAGAGGAGTTTTGCTGCCAAGAGTGAATAAAAATGAGAATGGTATGGGTTCTCTATTGTCTGCCACTCGGGAAAAAGAAGATTTTGTGCTTGGAATATTCCGAAGACCTTTCCCCAACTTTAAAAAGTTATACTGTTGCCATCGTGGGTAGGCCCTTTTTGGCGGAGAGAGGTCAAGGGAGATTAAAATGTTGTTTTTTCAAAATATCTCTGCTCCTATGGGTCCTACTTGAAAAATTGATCAATATGAAGTTGACGGACATTAAATTTTCTACAAAACAGTTTATTTTCATTTTTTCAGTAAAGGTGATAGGTATTGAGTTAGAGTAAAAAATACACACGAAGCATTTACATGTTTTAAAACACTGAGTAAAAATCGTTTTTTTTTTTTTGTTGCAAATATCTCAATTTGTATGGCTTGTGTATAAAAACTAGTCATAATAAAAATTGAAGAGTTAAAAATTCCCTATGAGAAGGGCCATGTTGTCCCAGGTTTTTGCTCAGTCATCAATATAAAGTGTGAAGAGGGTAAAAAATCGAGCAATTTATGGATTTTTGAAGGTTAGTATAGTTGAATTTCTTTTATTAAATATCAACCCCCCCCCCACCCAAAATGAGCTTCCTCAAACGCCGATATTTGAATGATAATAATGAAATTTCCAAAATTTTGTTTGAATATCCTCTTTTTCCTTGAAGATTTGTGTTAGTTTTAGAGACTCAATCATAATTAAATCGAAATCATATCCATCAAAAAGCTATGCTATATTATTAAACAAACTTTAAAATTTTGGTTTTTGCTTCATCCCTTTGGGTTTATTTTTTAAATTTTGAGACAGAATACATTTTTTACTTGATTATCTATCTACATTTTTAAAAATACACTTTGAAAAAACATTATGGACAATTGATCCGTTTAGAAAGTCAACGCAGAATTATTAATCTATTTATATAGCATAATTTAGTCCGTATAAGGAAATTGTTCAATTTTTTGTTCTCTCTTCACATTGAAATTTGGTACGTAGACTTAGTAGAAGCCGTAGATGTGCCTTTGGAGGTTTCCACTTTTCAGCCTCATTGCACCCTCTCAAGGACCCAAAAATGTATTTTTTGGTTTGTTATATCCTCCTCTCCCAAGTTGAGCTAAGAAGTTGAAATTTGTTGTGTATATTTAGTACAGGTTCTAGATGTGCCTTTTGATTGTGTCGACTGTTTAGCCCCATTGCATCCCCCTACCTTTATCACTCCTTGAGGAAATATACTTAATTATAATATTTCACGAAAATTAGATTGAAAAAGCATCTTTTTTTTGGTATTTTTATAACTTTGTTGAGAGTAAGATAAGTACATATTCATTATAAATCGCTTTCCACAGGCTTAATGGATTAAAATGTAAATTCTCTTAACATTTTTTTTTTGAAAATAACCGTTGTACGTGAAAAAATGATAGTTTAGTATGGTCTCGAAAAGAGGGTTCAAGTTTGAAAATCATCTCATACGACCCTTCTAATTGAAAATTCTTGGTCGTATGATGGCTATTTCTGGTAACATATTTTTCGTTTTTTTTTTTTTTTTTTTTTTTTTTTTTTTTTTTTTTTATTTTTCTTTTATAATTATGAATTCTGAAATTTTTGCTACATTCTCAACCATTATAGACTGTTTCGTTTCAATTTCCGAAAAAACAAAATTTATACAGTAAGGCTGATAAATAGGTAGCTAAGTGATATTCTGGTCTAACATACGTGCCTCTACCTGCAAGTATATCAGGTATATTCAATACCCATACAAGTGCCTTTCAATAAAATACACATTATGTACCCACCTATCTTAATTTACTCCACGTGTACGAGCGATTCAAACCGTACTTCATGTGAATGCCTCTCCCTCACTCTGAAAAAAAAAAAAAAAAATTATATATACTGGTCCAACATTCCAAAATATTACGTACATACGAATCCCTGTGGTAATTTAGGAATCGGATTTTAGCGAGAAGAAATTAGTAAAGCTTGGATGAAATGGTATTTTACGCCTGATAACGTTGAGATATGCTATTTTATGGTGGTATACTGCACACAAACGGAATAAAAGGACAAATACGAAACAAGAAAAGAGAGAATCACAGAGCAGTACTGAAAAAGAGACGGGAAAACCTTTCGTAAAATCTAACTTTGAATGTGAGTACATTTGGCAATGTTTCTGCAACTGACACTCGCTACACGCCAGACAGCGTGTTTCAATTTTCTATTCAAATCGTGGTCGCACTTTTCCTACCTCCTCTTACCCGTTTCGTAAGGGTTTAGTTTAGATAACTTGCATGATTATTAATAACCCTATAGACAGAAGATGCTTTTCAAAGGGCTTATAAAGAAACTGGTTCAGATACCTTTACCTATACCTACACCTACCCGTACGTACATAGTAATGCATATTTATTCAAAGCTAAGAGATCGTCAATTCTTAAACGATGAACGATGAAGCAATGATTTTTCAAAAGCATCAAATTGATAACCAGTAAGTACACGTAATTGGTCTACGTAGCTCCTAGGTAGGTCTAGGTACCAGGTAGATACTTGAAAATATTATCGTAAAAATTGATCCGTATTAATTTTCATAGATTTAGCCAATAATCGACGTTAAAATCGAGTAAAAAATGAGATGGTAAGTACGATTCAAGTTCGTATGAATAGATGTTTTATTAACGTAATGGCGATAACGAGCCATTTGGAAAAATTTATTAAATAGATAAGCAATAAGAATTGTATTCGGAACGTGTTCGTAATTGTATTCGTGTATCGTGCACACCTATTTAATAGGTATAGTAGATACATAATAACGTTTCGTACTCTTCTATTCGAAAACAATAAATAACAGAATTATTGAAATAAAGTATATTTAAAATATTTTCGAGAAAAATACCTACAATCGTCTGAGGTATTCACAATATGAAAGTATGCGCATCTTCTTCAATTGGATTTGCTTATATAGATGGCGCGGTCCTTCGCCTTTATCGTTAAATAATCATTAAAGATGTTCGATGTAATAAAGAAATAAACGGCAAATCAATACTTAATCCATCCTATTAATTCTAACCTCTAATCACGTTAATAACGACCGAAGTTTCATTAGAAGCGAACCTTCGCCTTCGATAAGCCTGAATAATCACGGTAGCATTAGGTAGACTCTTTGTGTGCAACTCTAATCCCCGAACCTTTTCTTCACAAGACATCATAAATATTCGTATCTCAGCTACCGACTTTCTACATAGAAAATATATTTTCACGTTTAGTTATTCAAACCTTATAATTTACGAATTAGATTTCGGTTTTATGTTGAAGTAGTATCCGTCGATTATGCATTTATTCCTAATCGTTTTTTAGTAAGTATATTTCCTCGACACGAGCGACGCGAGCTGTTTTCCTCCATTTAATTCCAAGCCATTTGGCACAAACAACAGACACGACAATTATATCCATACGACTTTCCTTTATAAATTCATTCAACCAAATTCAAAAAATTGAAATTTCATATTCGATTCAAATAAATGCCTAAGTATTCTCTACCAGTTTCTTAAAATCAGTCTTCGTCAGCTCCATTTGTGAGCCAATTTTTTTTAAAGAAAATTTTAGATTCCGAAATGAATCATGGATTGTAGCTATTGTGTCGCTATAGAAGAGCCTGATTCTATATAATGAAATGAAAGCACATTGAATAGATACTTAATAAAACTTCGTATTTTGGCAGTTTTCACGAATTCGTAGCCTTTCTTTTCTCAATAAAAAAAAGAGCATCGTGGTTCGTTGTTTTCTAAGCCTGATTTTCATAAAGTGGATAGGAAAATTGTCCATTCATGGAAGGAAAAAAAGAAGCGCTCTGCGATATTTTGTGGAATGGGGTCAGGGGTACAAGTAAATATAGGAATGAATAGCTGAAACCTCATAAAGATATACCTAAGACCTGTATTAAATGTACATGCCAAATTTCAACTTCCAAGCTCAATAGGAGGGAGGGGACGAGGGTGGATATGCGAGGAACAAATTCAAAACATAAGAAAAATCGTCCACAAAATACGTTTTCGGGTCTCTGAGGGGGTGTAATAAGGCTGAAAAGTTGAAATCTTTAAAAGGCACATTTAACACCCATACTAAATCTGCATCCCAAATTTCAATCACCTAATTCAAATTGAGGAGGGGAGATATAAGTGAGGCAGGCTTTTTTCAATGTCAAAAACTGGAAAACCCGCCATACCTTCCCTCCTATTCTACCCAGAAGATTCATTTTTGGATATATTATACAACTTTTTATGCTTCATTGATTCATTTAAAGGCCAACAATTTTTACCATTTTCACTCCACAGCACCTCCCTCCCAGATTTGGGCACAACTTAATTCTCCTTCCAGGTCATCCCCACCTGAAAATATTAAATCTGCAGCCAATCTAAGCCTATTGCATAAATTTCATCGATTTTAATCCATATCGAGCCGAGCAAATGATTTTTAGGACACTTTTTTAGCCCAATTTTCGTGAAATATCACTAACACGTGAATTTAAAATTTTCTGATCAGTGGTAAGGATGGAGGGAGAGGAGGGGAGTTCAATGGGGCTAACAAGTTGACGTCATCAAAAGCCACATCTAAAACCTATGCTACACTTACATACAAAATTATAATTTCCTAGAAAAATCCGGAGGGGAGATATGTGAGGAACAAACTCAAAGAATAAGGAAAACAGACCCCAAAAAACACATTTTCGGAGCTGTGACCGGGTGCAATGAGACTGAAAAGACGAGACTCCTAAGAGGTACAGCTATGGCCCCTACCGAGTCTATATACCAAATTTCAACTTTCTAGCTCGATTTGGAGAAGAGATAGGGGCGGAACAGCTCTTTTTCAAGCAAAAAAAGTGAAAAAACCCTCGCATCTCCCCTCCTAATTGAACTAGGAGGCTGATTTTTGGATATGTTGCACAACAATGGATTAGTCTATCGATCGGCTCAAAAATGAATTTTTTTTACTATTGTAGCCTCTCAGTACCTGTTCCCCCAAATTTGGACGCAACTGAATTTTGACCCCAGGTTATTTCCACTCCAGAATATCAAATTGCCTGTCTATCAAAGCCTATTTCCCAAATTTGATCGATTTTTCTCAGTATAGAGCTGAGCAAATGATTTTTTAGTTTCGGTAAAAAAAATAAGAACAAATATCTGACATGGCCAAAAATGGTCTCAACGATCTTGTAAGACCCCAAAACGGATATCGTTGATAATCCCCTCACTATCCGCCGTAGTTCGATGGTCCCGAATACCCTGGCTTTCATTGACAAATCGTTTAGAAAATCAAGCTAATAATTGTTAACCAAATTTAGGGAATCAGAGAAAACCCACGATGAAAGCTTTATAGTTCATTACAAGTAAATGATCAGAATTTCAAGAAATCCAACGCTACACGGACTTTTTACGGTTTATACATTTCATCGTAAGCCCGTAGAAAATGAATGAACTTCTGAAACCTTCGCAACAAATCCATGAAAATAAAACATGGAGAAATCCGAAAATTTTTTTCAAATATGAGCATATCTATTGATTTAGATACCATACTGAATCATTAAGATTAGCACCTTACCTACACCGGATACCTACCTTATCTATCTGTAAATAAAATTCTTAACATCTCATTTGTAAGTGCCGTGAACACCCTATCTATTAAAAATCGATTATGTCTATACTCTGGTATACATGCACTACAAAGTAATTATTTCGCGATAACATACAGAAAAGAAAAAAAAAAAAAAAAAACACGACGTTCGTTCATGCAAACAAAATCGAAAATTACAAAACCGTTCGATGACTTATCAAATCATCATTTCGTATCAACACCTTTACCAAAACGTACAAATTATTTTATACATCTATAGTAATCATCAAGTCCGAAGCATTTGTTCGACAACAGGGCAACGTTATACCAGACTATAGCGAAATACATTAGCAGTTGAAATGTCCTTCGTTTAAAATCATTTGATCAGAAAGTCTTGACTTCGTGGTCTATAATCAAAGTCCAATTAGATGGCGTCGATAATGCAACATAGGCACAGGTGAGGAATAAACGAAGCAGAGGATTGATCTTTAATGACAGTCTTGACTGATACGGGCTTGGCGTAGTCAATCGTCTCAGACCTTTACAAGTAAACATACGGACATTAATATTTTTTTTTTCTTATAATATATTTATGGCGAGTCTCGAATCGAAAACATGGAATATCATTTTACCGTAACAAATACACGGAGATCATATTCAATGAATCGAATAACATTTTCTTTATAATAGCTAGGTGCCATATGAAATTACCTTTTAGCATCGTAGTTGTTGAATGCTTGAATTTTAAGCAGACTGTTGAGCTCCGATACATGTACATCTACACACGTAGATGCATTATACCTAATTACCTATTTACGAGACATACTCGATATTAGATAGGTTTAGGTATACCTGTAAATATTCCGATACAATATACCGCTAAAATAAGTTTAAGCTGCGGGGGTGTGGTGGTCTGGGGACATCGTAGGCTGACAAACGCGTAATGTAAGATGACTTATTTTCAGTTCCCCCTTATTCCATTATTTTTCGTCCACGGTATGAATTACGATTGAGTAATGCTAATCAGTTATGCTTCATTTCAATTAGTTACACACATTCCGAATATACCTATAGTTGATTTCTATCTATCGAAATCACACACTCATACAAACAAACTACGGAATGTATCGGATAATTTCAAAAGAATTTTTTTTCCAAAATGAAACATTAATTATACAAAGAATTGTCTTCGTCGATACCAAAAACCGATAATCGTTTTAGAATTTAATTACTAGACATCAGATAGTTTACCTACTTACTCGAGTAAGCAAAATGAAAAAGAGTTGATAAATATCGCCGCAGTCGGTTATTTCGGAATTTGATGTCATTATAATCAATGCTATTTTTATTTACAAATGCGGCACCTGTATAGTACAAACTTCCATTCGTAATTAACATTATTAGCATATTAATGAAAATAAGATTGCAATCTTTTTTTTCATAGTGATGGACGCGGATATTTGACATTTTTACCGTACAACTACAAAACTTCTAATTTTTCTATCCGTTACCTATATCTATAACTATAATAATGAATTATTTGCGTTATATTTTTTATCGTTTCCTGTTTCTGCCATCGTGAATTGATTATTTGAAACAAGAAAATGAATAATCTATAGTATGGAAAATCAAACGCCACGTAAAGATGATGGACGGCGGTTGCTTATGCAACTAAAAACATGCTAGCTGAGTTCACAAGTCAATGTTAGTATTCTTCATACGCGAAACTAGTCTTAGAGTCTCCAAAGCTCAATTATACTTACTTATTGTTTTTTAAAACCGTATTTTAGAGGTATAGAAAAAAAAAACAATACCTAGCCTACTCTTGATACACATTTAGTTATTCAGTTAATTGATCGTCCTACACACATTAAAGTATCTAATACGAAAAATTTCGAGAAATATTTCTCATCTTATTAGCGTAACCTCAACAGTAATTTATATGTATATTAATTGCAAGAACGATAAACATCAAACAACCATTAAAAAAATTATCAGAGACTTCTAATCAAAAAGAAAATTTAATGAAGGGTAAAGTTGACGTTTATTAGTAAAATCCAAGTTGAGTAATACCATAGAAGGTTAATCTATGGTAATACTAATAATTTACTCGTATCAATTCGATGAAACACTCTCCATTCGGTCATCCTATCCGAATTCACAAAAACTCAAATGTCAAACTTTCATCGTCAAAATAACTATAGGTACCAAAGCAGTACACAACTAACATTACGAAAAGAATTATAAAATTGGCTACCTAAAATGAAAGAATCAAAATCTCCAATACATACGACGTATGAAATAATAAAAATAACGAAATAAAATGTGTTTTAAAAACAGTAACCTACAGGTAAAGTCCACGCAAACCACTTAAGAAAATTGCTGCGTTCACAATATCCTTAGTCGTTGGTTTTAACAAAACGGAACTCCGAAGCTATTCCTTATTACAAGAAACGTTTCCGAAGGCGGTGTTATACTTAAGAAACGACATTGTTCAAATGACATAGAATGTCATAAGATATAACTTAAACTAAAATTTCTAATACACATGAAAATGTCGGTAAAGTGAAGGTGTGTACATTATATTAAGAAGAGAAGCCTTAAACTGACGGATGAAAGACGAAGAGGAAAATTCAACGAAAGAGCCAAAATGGACGTGTCTTACGATTCATTAATAACACTAATACGAGCAGGACGAAAACGGCGAGTGGAGCGGGTGTCATTTAAGAGGAAATGCCTATGCATCTGTCCACTGTCTTAGTTATGATGTATGTTTTGTTATATTAAGTCATTCTGTCTTTTCTCGCCCTATACCTCCTTTTCTCAGACCTCTTCTGCTACAGCGAAATCTTAAAGACATCATTACGGATAATGAAGGCTACACAAGAAGGATTCATCTCACATCCTTCTGGCTGATCCTACATCTAACGCAGGAAATTCTATAACTGAAATTACTCTTTCTTGCTACTGTTTGTAATGTATTTTGTGAACTAATCCTTTCAATATCCTGCTTGTTTTACATGCAGGAAACAAGGATCTGCTCATTTCACCTATACCAACTATATGCATATTCTTATACATAATATTACACGAATAAGTATATATATAATAATATGTGTATCGCATATACTTGCATATGTAGTAGGTCTTAGACATACCATACACGATACGTATATTCGATCATATCTGCACAGTACAGCGCACGTGTAGGTTCTTTTACTGTATAAATATTATGCTCAGATTCTAACAACGCCTAGCATAAGTATTATTGAAATCATCGCTGACTAATTTTCGTAACTAAACTAAAAATTAACTCCACGTCACGAAGTGTTCACTTTTTTAGCATAAAATGAATCCATTTTTATAAAATTTTTCCCGGGCTGAGAGCTTGATATTTTTTACTTATAACTGAAAACAGCACCGCATAATTGATAATTTATGGGAGGGGAGGAAGAGGAGATGAAATGAAAAGTTGAAATCTGAAATCCTTAAAAATATACCTAAAATTTCAGCATAAATTGTCGCTTTCTAGGTCAATTCAGAAACCTTATGAACAGGAGATCAATTCGTTGATTATCTCACAAAGAAACCTTCTCAACTGTCCGGCTTCAATTTGAATGAAACCAAACTAGATGGAAAGATCAACTCAAGAAACCATTGGAATTCAATTTTCAACCGCTGAAGTTCATTTTTGGATTTTTTGAAAATTTTTGAAAATTTTTGAAAATTTTTGAAAATTTTTACTATGTAATGTAGTTGACAAAAATATCTGTGCAAAAATGAAATATTTTATAAGATATGCTTATATTGAAGTTATAATGGAGAAAATTGGATTACCACCTGCCATTGACCCCATGAATCGATGTACATGTTTTGGAAGCTCCAGGAAAATTCTTTGTTTCCCAGGATTTAAAAAATTGAATACGTTGAGACATTTTTTGGATAAAAATTTGATTACGGTTCAATCTGGTCCTTGCAAATCGATCTACAATTACCATTATCCATACTTTCTGGAGTCTCTAGTAAAAATTTTTATTTCTTAAAAATTTTGGAAATACTCTAGAATGGCCGAATATGAACTTCAACAGCTGGAAATTTTTTCCTAGCCCACTGAAGGCTATTCTGACAGATTGAAGTGGTTTTCCTAGAATTTCCAGTCAGACAACTGAAAACTGTGCTGCAGTTGTTATCCAGCCATTGAGAAGCTTCTCTTGGCAGTTCAAAAATCTATTATTGGACGAAAGAAAAGGGATGCAAAGGGGCTGAAAAGCAGACATTTCTAAAATGCAAAATTAGTGTACATCTACGTATTGAGATCATAGACGGATTTGAGGTTGTGCGGAAGACTAACTCACAGCTCTTGCTCGAGACAGAGAACCAAAAACGTACAGAACATGCGATTCCAGAGAACAAGAATGGAAAAAAGAACAATGAAGTTGAGTAATTGAATAGTGAGAATAATGAAAACATTTTATTATTTTTGAAGAACAAGAAATAACCTTGAAAATCCATTTGAAAGAACAAAAACAAGAACAGCTATTTTCCATTTTTATTTTTTTTTATTTTCAGTATATATTTGCTCGATTTGTTGTAATTTAAGAGTATTTTAGTGATTTTTTCCGAGGTACTTCTCTCATTTTCATTAACTTTTTTAATAATTTAACTACTTTTAGTCAAATTTTCAAAAATTTTGGGATTAAGTTGAAGAGCGAAAACCAACAAGAACGAGAACAGAGAAAACTATACAAAATCAAATAAAGATTGAGAACAAAAAACGAGAATAATATTTCAAAAATCGAAAAGAACAAGAACAAAATGAGAACGAAGTTCACAAGTTCTATATGGAAAAAATGTTGATTCGTAAGAACAAGAATAAGAAGGAGAATCAAAATTCACTCGTTCTTCCATTCCTGCCTCCAGCCTCCTTCATTGAAGTACATGATTTTTCTGTGCATGCTGAATTTTATGCAACGAAGCAAATGACTACAAATCTTTTGAAATTTGCCTAAATTTTGAGAAAATTTTTAAATTTTAGTAAAATTTAGAAATGATTTTGCTACGAGTATAAAGCACATTACTACGTATTGGCTAAGTATTTTAATTAAAAACAAAAATTAAGTTTCTTAACCTCACGCTCCCTTTCTTCGAAAAACAATTTTAGCTTGCTAAAATATAAACATTTTTTCCAATTTGTTGCTGGAAGCTTAGCTTTTCCAAACGAAACCATCCAACTTGGCCTATGATTAAGATGAAACTAACTACATGGTAAGCTGTAGCCAGTTAAATCAGACAGAGCGAAATATATGTATGTACGCAGAGAGAAAACAAAAAAGTGAAAACTACTTTTTTCCCTCGTAACTACCCTGAAAGGTGTAGTTTGTTATTCTCCTTTCAATTCGTCAGTAAACAAAATATAACGAATGAATTTTAGTGATTTTTTAACGGATTCTGAGCCAAGTAAACAATTTTTGAATAAGAAAATAAAATAAAAAATGAAAAAATTGTTAGTAAAACGTGTGATTTTGCACATCTTGTTTTAAATCTCAACTGAGGTTATAATTGGAAAAAAATTACCAAACTTGCTAATCGCAGCAGCTTTAAAATATAAAATAAAAGAAAAAAAAATCATCAGGGATCACTCAACTCACATATCTTAAGATCTGCTCCGCTCATCCTGAAATGACGAACAGACCTTCATTTCATTGTAATTTATCATACGTGTACTAGATTTAAAAAAAATTAAAAGTCGTAGCAAGCATAATATTACCATGAAAAACTTGAAAACATATTCCATACGCACCTACACCTTATAAACCACTCTAAACGATACAGCAAAGCGACGGAACATGTTTTATTTCTGTATTAGTACGTACGATGTATTGGTAAAATAGCGTTATTTTATCAAATAAATATTGCAGGTTTAATTGGATCACCTACGTTCAATTATGACGAATACGAATATTAGTACAAATGTGAGTATGATGAGAACGGAGATTTTTTAAATAACGAAAGACTTCGTCCACTATGGTGTGTGTGTGTGTGAACAAATTACTGTTCGATTACTCATTGTTTTTACAGAGCAACTAATTTGAAGAAACGGAGACAAAGTGTGTACATAAACATATGTAGCTAACGTTTTTCCATTTCCGTTTTCAAACTTGTAGCAGGTCTCTTGAGAAAATTCCAATAATCCCAGTACACTTCATATGCGATTGCAGCATATCATTCAATTGAATCGACACAATAGGTATGAACTGTACGAAACTGATCGAAGCGGACACCGGAAATCGACAGCTCGAAACAACGTTATCGAACCAATAAGATAGGCCTATTCCATGATGCAGAAAGTACATCTTATTTTTGCGAAACGCGAGAGAAACAAAATTACGAAATGAATTACTCATAAATTTATAATGGTATCACTTACTTATACAGAAAAACGACTATGATTCAAAATTTATTTTCTGTAACATTTCTCTTAATGTATGATTCGAACGTACAAATCAACAGTATACGCGAACGAGAACAGCAAGAATTGATGTATCGTTGAAAGAAATATCAAGTGGGTGTCGGTCGGAGCCGCAAGTATTGTGTCTAGGTTTACAACTCGGATGATTCATCGCAATGATCAACTTCACACACCGCACCTGTGTGGTTTAGCCACTCAATGACAATGATGACGATAATGGATACAATAATGTTTACATTATTCATGGACCATTGTATATATGATCGTTCGAAGATCAATGCTCTCTCTGCGCTACTTCTCCTCATTTTATTTTTATTTAATCCTTTACCTTCTTTCTTTGTCTTTGATATTGTCAGTCGGTTGTACGTAGTATATACTTGTACATATACCTTATATCAAACGTCTGTTTTTACACCTCCTACATCCTATTCTTCCTATTTTTTTTCTCTCTTTATTTCTTCAGCTACGTCTACACTGTACAACTACAAGCGATTCTGTTCTGGTGTATTTCCTTTGGTCTATCAATCATTCGTTTATGTCGTTCCTAATAAAAGTTGAAATGACCAAGACGTAAAGAGGCGACTATCTAGAATGGAAATTAATTTAAATATACATATACGTGCCAGAGTCTTTCGCTATGTAAAGAGTGTGCGCATAAACATTGTGTTGTGCGATAAATTAATTCACTTAATTAAGCGATCAGTGTCATCATATACGTATAATACGTACGTACATTATACACATTCATCGTTTGTAAGCGAGACGAGTTTTTTTTTTTTTTTTCTTTCTTTTCAAAAGGTGATACAGCGATTATACACTTTTACTCCGTACATAAACGTAATCTTTCTAAGGTTGGATATTACAAAAGTCAACGCAAGATTGATCAAATAAGTACCTACTTAGTAAAATGACAAATATACCTATCCTCACTCACTTTTCAAGAAAACAACAATTTTTAAAATATCGCGATAAAAATCTTACCTAGGTGATGGATAGATTTTATTTAATCTCTCACAAGGTATAAAGATTATTTAAAGTTTAGAACAAATTTTGTGCCACACAATTGGTTACTTCAAGGGCGGTAATTGGCAAATACCCAAAATTGAAACACCTTTTCTCGGCATTTCTGATCTTCAAGTCGAAATATGAAATATAATGAATTAGCAAATATCTAATCAATTACCTACTCGTATTATTAAGGTATACAGCTTCAATACTTTTGTTTTTTCTTACTGGATGATTAGTGTATGTAATATGGACAAGCGTGACTTTTTCAATTTTAATCCAGAAAAAACGAAGGTAACCTTGAATCATCGGTTGAATATAATTTGGAGCAAAAACACCTCTACAAGTTTCGTGAATAATTTTTTATTTTTTATATTTTTTGAAATTCAAACAATCACCATTCAGCATAGGAAAACCAGTTTAATAAAATTACACGGTTAGAAAAAAATTATAAAATTTTACATTTACAAACAAGAAGAAAAATTATTTTACGTAGGTGTTAATTTATCATCGAAGAATACATAAGCTCAAAAATAGAAACGAAAAAGAACTACCTAGCTAGATATAACTCGATTATTTAAATAAAATAGGTACTTAGAAAGCGACGAATTATCGACGGATACGACGATAAAAATGAAACTTATAATATTGATGTCAATATACCCGAACGTCTAAATCATATTTTATAAATATTTATTTATTCGATCTTAATTGTCGGTCGAATAGCTAAAAATCGTAATTAGTCATACGATATTTTTTCGTCAGATCACACGCTGGGTTATTTAAATGGTGAAAAACTCCGCATGCAACCTCACAACTCGATTGTAATACTTCAATTTTATCTATTAACCTTTTGCTGCCGAATCATTGACCAGGTTCTCTCAATGACCAAAACTCGCGAGAGTTTAATTTCATCAATAAATTTAATGCCTCTTTTTTGACTAATCGATGATGTTTGTAGATGATATTGTACTAATTCGACGAACTAGTCTTCATTTCAATGAAAAACAAGAATTATACATTTTTTCACGTTTATTAACCTATCGTGTTTTGTTTCTGTTTGTACGATCTACGAAGATTTTATGGTAAATTTTCAGATGATCGAACGAATCTTTTAAAATATAAGAAATCTCAATTTTTTATAGTGAAATTTATTAGAATATACGAACATACAAAAGTGACGGCGAATACAAAAAGGGTGTATTGCTAGGGCGGATCGCTTTTAACTTTTTACCGAAAATCGAAACGTAATAGGATACAATATTTGTGGAGCGGGGTCAAAAGAACGTGTTAAAAATTTCAGCTCTATCTCTTGTAAAAATTTCAAACCGATTGAAAAAAATTCAAAAAAAAAAAAATTATTAGAAATAGTTTTAAAAAGACTAGTCTTACCCCGTGTAGACCAACTCAGATAATTTTCAAATATAAACCTTTTTTATACGGCCGTATAAAATGTACATTTTTTTTGCTTATTCGTGTATTAACAAAGAAAAATTGTTTAAAAATCTAAAAAAAAAATTAGAGAGCTGGATACTCATAAAAAGGGAAGATTATCAATATTATAATCCACCTAGCCGATTAGAGGCGATTTTCCATCCCCTGCTCCTTTGTTCAAGTGTTCTCATTTAGCTGTTTTTTGCCATTTTTTTATATTTTCACTAATTCCACACTTCCATTGAGAAAATGATAGTTGTTAGAAATTTCCTCAAATGGTCTAGTTGCGTTATTATACTCGTATTAATATCCTTCTTATTTTATAAGTCCCCAATTCTTCAATTTTTTTCCTGATTTTTTAACAATTTTTTTTTTGAAAATACACGAATATGCCAAAAATTGGTACATTTCATATTGCTTTATAAAGGAGGTTCACATTTTTCAAATTTTGAACCATTTTAACACCGAATTAAAATTTTTACGATACAAGGGATAAGGGTGCTGAAATGTTAACTACATTCCTTCGAACGCGCTCCACAAGTTACAGGGCCCTATTACGTTTCGATTTTCAAAAAAAATTCCAAAATGACCCACCTTAGTTACACTACCTCAAAAATTATTACTGTTATTAGCCTGATTTTCTATGTCATAATGTAAATGAAAACCAGCAGGCTGTTACAGTTTGTCAACCAATGGCCGATGAGGAGGGCGAGACATCAACAAAATCCGTTTTAGGGTCCTAGAAGACCATTAAGATGATTTTTAGCCATATCAGATGTTTATTAACATTTTTATTTTTTATTTTTTCCCCAACATTAAAAACATTTACTCCGCTCGACACCGACTAAAATCGCTCCGATTCGGTCAATCGGTTCAGTTTGGCGATGGATTAGATATATATGAGTGGGGATGAACTTGGGTCAAAATTCAGTTAAGCTCCCATTTGGAAGAGGGCGTGCTGAGGGGTCAAAAAAGCAAAAATTGCTCCTTTTCGCGCCAATTGATAGAGAATTTAATGTTATATAACATATCCAAAAATCAGCCTCCCAAGTAAATTAGAAGGGAAGATATGGGGGTTTTCTCCCTTTTTAACCTTGAAAAAGTATTATTCTTCTCCTATCTCCCCACCATATTGAGTTAGAAAGTTGAAATTTGGTCAGTACATTTAGTTACAGCCCTCAATGTGCCTTGTGTGGGTTCCAACTTTATAGTTTTATTGCACCCCTTCACAGCCCAAAAGACGTTTTTTGATAGGTTTTTCTCATTTTTCTCATTTTTTGAGTTTGTTCCTTTTATATCTCCCCTACAAATTGAGCTAGGAACTTGAAATTAGGTATGTACATTTAGTGGGGGTAATAGATATGCCTTTTGGGAGTCTCGACTTTTCAGCTCCATTTCACCCCCTCACAGCTACAAAAAATTAGTTTTTTGGTCGTTTTTTCTTATTTCTTGAGTTTGTTCCTAGCGTAACTCCCCTCCAAATTGAGCTAGGAAGTTGAAATTAGGCATGTACATTTAGTAGGAGACCTAGACGTGCCTTTTGGGGGTCTTGACTTTTCAGCCCCATTTCACCCCTTTTCAACACTTCGTATAGGATAAAAGTTTCTGAAAACTAATAAAATATCTGTAGAAAAATACGATTTAAAGTTTTCTGTTCTTAAAAATCAGTAATAATTTTTTAATTTAGATCGATTTTCTGTGTGATGTAAGCGTTGTACGGAAAAAAATGAAAAGATGCAAAATTGTGGAGAGTAAAATTTCCTTTCTGCTCTAAGCGCTTGGTTTTTTTTCTAGATGGCTTTCTTTTCATAATTGTTAGAGGTGAAGACGAAAACTTTAGAATGATTTCCAAGTTTTTAAATTTTACAGCGAAATAGTCCGAAAGGTAACCAATTTGGAAAAAATTTACTCGCTTTGAACAGAAAGAAAATTTCATTCTCTACAAGTTAGGTTCTTGTCATTTTTTTCGTAGAACGCTTAGATCACGTAGGAAAACGACTTTTAACGGAGAACGATATCGAGTGAATTATATATTTCAGAAATTTTCTGAATTTTTGACAGTTCAATTTACCCCTGTTGGATCACAAATATTCAACGAATTTGGAAAGAGTGTATTATAGAGTAGATCTTCACCGAAAAAAATTTTTTCTTTTAATGTAGGGGCTCTTTCAACACGAGCTGGCACAAAAACACAAAAAGAAAATTACTTAATTCAAAAACTTTAAACGTGTTTTTCCAAAAATCAACTTTCTAAGCAGTTCACCGTTTTTGTATTGATAGTCACAAATATGTATAAGATTACAAGCATGTAACATATTTGGTTTAAATTTCAATGGAGCTGATAGAAATATGTAGGTATTCAGAGGTACTGAGTAGGTAATAGGTATACGTCTTGTGTCCAGATACACGTTGAGGGAATTTCACGCATTTATAATTCAAATATTACTTTTTACGATTTACGTAAAATTACATCTTGATTTTAATACTACTTAGTGTTTATGCAGCGAATGGAAAATCAGGACTTTAATTCAATTCAGTCAATTTCAATGTGAAATTATAATACTGAATATGAATAAGAATGAAAAACTTGAAAATAACTATTCCAATTCCAATACACTTCCACATTATACTTAATTTCGTCTAATTACTGGAGGCCTACATCAGCGCCATCCTGTTATTAATTTAAATTGAATCGAAAGACAATTAAATACCAGCACATCGAGTATACGTCAACATACTCGGTATTATATACACCAGAAAGACATCGAAGAACATACACGTTGTAGGTACGTATACGTACATACTGCATACATACAGAATACCATAATACATATAGCCCATAGGTCTACATTAAACATATGTTGTGGAATATTTTGCTCAATCGTTAAGTCTACATGATTAAATGAAAACACTGTCGAGCGTATTTGATCGTCTCGCTTTTCTTATAAATATTAGAAAACTTGGGGATAGTATTTAAATTTTCAGCGAGTAAAATTGTTCTATCTCGCGTGCTGCATCCCTCGTACTCGATGCTTTCGATTTGGTTGCATTATTAATCTGCCCGTATATGTTGAAAAATTAAAAGCGAAAAGCAAATTACTTTATTCTATCGATAAGGCACAACAGATGCCTCAGATTGCTAACTCATCTATTGCTCTCGATGTTCTTCTTCGAGTTTAAATTAATTTTAAATGCAACCTACGTCCGGTTTTTTGTCTCTTTTAATACCTTTGGGAGGGCTACCACGTACAAGTATATCTATACCAACCAACCAACCAACGTGTACACGTATAATTGCACTCGAGTTTGACGCGATAGATTACTTCATATAGCACGAGTAGGTAGGTAGGTAGGTAGGTAGGTAGGTAGGTACGAGTATATCAGGGATACCTGTTTATACATACGAGCATATGAAATACCCATATTGCGCTCGTATCTATGTATGTATACCTTATCTACGTATTATTTTTGGCCACCACCTAATTCTTGTTTTGGTAAAAGAATGCTGGCAATTGTAAATATACGTACACATAAATCTACCCATACATCGAGTTGTCAATATTTTTAATTTTAGCAATCCTATACATATTATAGATGTAGCTCGCCTATACCCAGGGTAGATACAGATACGTAAAACCGAAAATAATCGATTTCATTATAATTAAATGTATCCACTAGTTAGGTCTATACAATTTTTCCGAATTGTATATATATATTGAAACAAAGACGATAAACATTTATCGGTCGCGCACCGTACTGCAGTATGGCTATGGCTGAAAATATAGTAAAACCAGACTAGAAATTTGTACGGTTATCTGTTAGTCAGGAGTTCGATTAAAGGCGGCAGTAAATCTTTCGTGATCGAAAACATTTGTACCTTTCCTAACATTCAATAAGTGTACTGGGAAGTATGAGGACACCCGCTGAGTTTTGCTCATAAATAACGAAATACACATACTATTTGCCGCTTCTAAGGTATAGCCATCAGTTTAAAATGAAGAAATTTCTTGCCCTATTACGACTGCGTGCTCAGTAATTAATTTTCAGCCGATATTGATATCTATAAAGCATATCAAAAACGTAATACGAGCGCGAAAAATTACACTTCACGTACACCACAACAACTCTTTTCTTATACGTACAAGTGCCCTACCTACCTACCTACCTAGTACCTATCCTACACACGTTTATGTAAGGATATGTTTTACATGCGTAAGTGTGTATGTAAGTTGGATGGCTAAAAAGAAATAACGTTTAAATTTATTTTTCGATCGTATTGATTAATTCGAGAATTGGCAATCGTTTGCAATGCGACATTTAAGAAACGTTTGATAGGTACGAATTGATTAGCATAAAAATTTCACTATACTTATTATACAACACAAATGCGATTATTTTTCAGACTATAAGATGACTATCCTACAGAGAAAGATTAATTTTGCCATAAGCAACGGCAGCCAAAGTAGCAGCTAATATCTAATCGACGAATATTATGGTACCATAATGGATACCTACTTGTACGCTTAGCACTAAAATGCTATATGCGAATAATCTATCGATACATAAGCATACAGAGCCGTGTTCACATACACCAACAAATACTCGACTATATGCAGTATGGATGTCGAAAAGATGGATAAGCCAACACCTAGGAACCTAGGTAGGTAGAAGATAGGTACCTATATAAGAAACGAATAGCCATTTTGAAAAGTGCTAAATTGATCATAAAACACGTGACACTTACACGAAAGAAAATCTCGACATATTTCTGGGGTATAGATAGTCTAACACTACGGAATACAGATATGTATATGCATACACGTAGTGTGTAGTATGTAGTATGTAGTATGTAATACATAATAACGTATAGTACGAGTATACATATTAGGAATATAGTATAAAATTAAAATTCCGCGCTAGCAGACAATAATTCCGTCACATTCGAAATGAGAAAATTTCAGAACTTAATTGAAAGGAATTAAATTGCAAATATTAATTAAAAGCGAAGCAATTCCGGTTTAAATGAATGCAAATGTGAACGAACGTAATAAGTACAAAAAGAACAGATACATAGATAGATACATAGATACATAGAAACGGCAAACATGTTGGAGGCTCGCGCGCGCGGCGATGTTTGTTAGTATGTAATAATAATCGTTCCAGAAATTACGAGGGGGCGATTGTAATACTCTAGCTCACTATTTCCCTATAAACTGCCAGTTTATCACCCACATGTTTGTTTTTAATTGATTCCAAGTGTGTGTAAAGGCATAAAAGTATAGCACATAATACGAAGCGTCAATTGCCATTTATTATTGGTCCATTTATTCACATCCTGTTGATTACATCATCTTTATTCATTATAATCACACGCCAGATGACATCACCGTCATCAAAGTTACTTAAAACGCATTAATTAATAATCAACTAAACGCCATCCCTATTAGAACATATAACTTACTTCGTATTCGTATAGATACTTTATACAGTAGGATATCTATTTCCATATTACGTTGCATGGTTTGAAAGAGCTAGAGCTATAGTCTCTTTAGCCATAGTACACATGCCATATAAACTGACGACTGACGATGAACCGGAGGTAATAGTCGAAAATAACTTTTTAGATGTCAATTACTTGCTTACTTTTTTTTTTTTTTTCGGTATTAAAACTCGCATCTTTCGTCCCTTTCCTGGCGTAGACCAACCATACAGATATACTATATACATTCATATTCAATTCAAAGCATATCTACCCACTTAAAGTGGAATGAAACGCATAAATATACTCATAGGCTGTAGTACGTCGTTTTAGTTAAGGAATGCTTAATTGTCAAATATACTTACTTACGATGAAGTAAATTCAGTGCGGAATAGCAGAAATAAAATTAAAAAAAAATACCTCGAAATTGGCAATGAAACTGGAAGAACAATGATAACATTAGTACTAGGTAGGTTATCATATGCACTAAACGACTGATGCATAATACATAGGGTAGGGTAGGATCTAGCAGGGTAGAATTGGTAGGTACAAGTACTGAGAAAAAACACGAAAAAATCCGCTTTTATTCGCAGTTGCGATAGTTCATATTGGTCAGGGTTGAAAAGATAAACTCAAAGCACATATCAACTGTATAAGCTGGTATCAAACAAAATCTTGGTCATAGATGCCGAATGTAGCCTCTTAAGTAAATTGGAGAACGTTGTAACGGAGAACAAATCGGCAATAGGTTTTTCGAGGCCAAAATGATTAAAAGAATTCTCTTTCTTCGCTACTAGGTAATTGCTCTTTGGTGGTAATTTTTGAATATCTCGAACACATTTCAAATTTCTTAATGACAATAATCCGTTTCGATTCTAAAATTATTTACAATTTTCAACTCCCTTCAAATTCATCCCAAAATTTTCCTGATGTTATATAGTTCGACGAGACGGAAAAATATTGTCATCAAACGTATACCCAGGTCTGAATTAAGAATATGTGAAGCCTGGGGCTGATAATAGCTTTGAAGGCTCCTGTTTTCCACCCCCCCCCCACCCTCTCCATCAACATAATTTTTCATTCATTTAGTAGACGCACAAAATTCGAAACGTCGATATAAAAATAAATCTATTCGAATATTTTTCAAAACAAATTGTGGGACAAACAATGTTCACGAATGCAAACAACATGGATTTTTTCAAGAAGAGGCGAGAAATCATGAAAAATGACAACTACAGTTATAAAATTTTCAATTCTAATTCTGTTCATTTTTTCACTTAGTCAACGATGCTATTTGTGATAAGATTAAACATGCCCGACAGAAGCGAAGGTAAACTGAGAAAAACTTATTTTTAATGGTCGAAGAGTGTATTGACATGAATATGTCTTAAGACTGGGGGCCATTTTTTGAAAGTGTAACGTTTTTGATGTATTTTTGGTGCGACGTTTTTGATTTTTGGATTTCATATTAAAATGTTTGAGCTGAGTATTTGATTTTTGATTTGAAATTTGCGATGAAAGATAGTTATAAATTATTTTTGCATTTTATTATGTCAAAATCTTAAAACTCGCGATAAAAGATGATTATGAATGATCTTTGCAGTTAATGTTAAACTGTTCTGTTGACACGGATATGTTTTTGCACTTTATGTTTAAATGCTCAAGTTGAATAAATGTGCGAAATAGAAAAATAAAAAAATGTAAAAATTAAAAAAATTAAAAAATTGAGAAATAAAAAAAAATTGAAGATTATAAATTACTTTTGCATTTTACGTTGAAATGTTGACATGGATGACTAATTTGAAAAAATTACAAAATAAAAAAATAAAAAAGTTAAAAAATTGGAAAAATTAAAAAAAATAAAAACCAAGAAAAATAAAAAGTAAAAAAATTTAATAAAAAAATTGAAAAGTTGAAAAAATTAATTAATTTATTCATTTATTTAGAATGCCATAATTTTTTTGAATAAAGGAATAATGAATGGTTTCTGCATATTATGTTAAAATGTCCAAGTTGAATAAATGTGAAAAGGTATTGCTGAGATAGTGGTGTACGTTTTGGATGAAATGTCAATTATGAATTGATAGTAAGAAGAGTGATGTTTGATTTTATGATTTCATTTTTATTTCAGATAAAAGAGTAATGAATGATTTTGGCATTTTATGTTGAAATTTTTAATTTGGATAAGTATACAAAAAAATGCTGAGTAGGTGGTATACATTTTTGATATGGATGTATTACACATTCGTGATCTAAAATTTTTCCCCAAAAGGGAAAAGTGCCTAATTTTTTTCAATTTTTTTGGAAAAAATTGGTCAGTTTAGACATTTTCTGGACAGTTTAGGTTGCAAGAAGGTTCAGGCTTGAGCGGAATTTTCCGTTCAAAAATTAATAATTATGGTTAATTATGAAATGAAACTCAAGAAAGGAAAAAATGAGGAACTAATTATCATCCAAGGGCAGCAAAGGCGAAATTTTTCTAATATTTCCATACGTAGCACTTCTCCTCTCAGACTAAAGTTTCAAACTGATAAAAAAATTGATTTAAAATACCGAAGAGGGTCTCTAACGGGATGGCCTAAGGCTGCAGTCCACCTTCGCCTCTACTCTAATCCTGGCCTGAATTCAGCTACTGTAATTGACAAAAAAAAACTGATTTGTTTGGAAATGATCTTTTACATATTATTCATTTCACTTATCAGCACATGGAAAATCTAAGTAAAGAATGATCGATGTTGAATTTGTCCACCCTAGAAAGTTTTTCTGTGTATAAATGAATATCTAACACAAAACTGAAAATTTTTTGGAACTAATTGAATTAAAAAAAAAATGTTCAGAACATCATGAAAACTGATGAAAATATAGATTTTAGCAACAGTTTGAAACAATTCTGCTAAAAACCTTCATCTTTTTTTTCGTAAAACTTACAAAACTGAAGCTAAAATTTCGAGAAATGCACTTTTTCCATTAAAAATCGATTTTTTTTTCTCTCCAAAATTTTGCCAAGCTTTCAACAAGCTACTCCTCCTCTATAACAAAAATATTTGGATTTTTTCCATTTCACTTTTGTTTACCGTGCTGCAGGTTTAGCCCCCCCCCCCCCTCCGAGATCAAATCACCAAACTCCTTCTACGTTCTATGCTAATTTCTCTCGAAAAAACGATGCTAAAATTGACGTGCGGGTGCATTTTTTTTTATTTAAAAATTTGAAAAAAGTTTTTTATTTTGAAACTGCTTGACAATTTCTATTCCGTATGCCTCCTTCTCCCCTCTCCCAACCTTCCGCATACAATATAAATATTCGAGTAATGGAAACCGCATTGAACTTGGTAATAAGGATAAATAATTTATACCTCTCACCGACCTACTAACTACCTGTACCAATATATACCTGTAATATACTAGAATACCCGAGTAATGTAGGCAACGTGTAAGCATAAATCGAAGATCAATTTGAAAAATTGACTATTTGCAAAATTTAGGAAAATTTTCGCGTACACATATATACGAGAAACATCGGTTGTAATTTGTTTACTTTCGCTTATTTATGACTGTCCATTCGGAATAAATTAAACAGGTATTAGAAAATTCAATTAAATTTAATACATTAGAAAGGAAGAAACCTCTTAATACTTCGCATTACTTGAGCTAACATGATTACTGTCGTGGATTAATTCTTAATTCCCATTTTGAGACTAATTTTGCTGGCACAATCCGTTTCGTTCAAAACTTTTGCCATTTCCATCAAAGGCGAATTTTCATTTCAGTCAAGTCAAAGGAAAATATGCTTCAACAAAAGGATGAAAATGATTGTATAATAATTAATTAAACACCCTTCCCAGACATCAATCACTTTAATATGTAGAATGAAAATCCCTTTTTCTGCAGAAGTTATACCTAGCTATAATATTGGTAGAAAAACAAAGATAGACGTGCGCCACTGGTATCGGTGAGTTTTTATTAAAGACTAGAAGCGGAGGCGAAACACGATCAAGTTTTAACCCTTTTACCTCTTTTCATTTTACGCCACCTTCCTAATTTAATCCGTTTAGGTATATCTACCTGTACTAAGCATATAGTCTTACTTCGGTTCGGAAAATATACTCTTTGTCGTATAATTTTCTCTTCGATCAATTCGATTGAAAAGGGTAAAACTTTTATAAAAAATTTATATATTTATTTTTCAACTTTACACCCTTCGGTATCGGTAAATACCGTAGGTATTACATGTTTTTATGGAAGAACTACCTAGGATCGAAATTACGAGCAACGGTGACGTCTTTTGTGCGTAGAGTTATACCCGGTGGACGCAATGATACGGCGACAAATGGGTTCGATAAACGAGGCGTAAGTACTAAACAATAATCTAGAACTATATATTATAATGAACATTCAACCGACATTAGTTTTATTGCTTGTATTCGAACAGAATTACAAAAATCTATTAACAAGCGTAAAAATATAAAAACCACACACGTCGTCCATCCCGTGGTGATAATTTCGATTTCGAAGCTCATAGACTCATAGTGTAATTTTCATTTACAGATTTACTAGGTTATTATGGGTTCTCGCGTGTTAACTATCAAACTCCAAGTATCGGCTCTCGCAGACACCTGTAATCTGTTCCGTATTAGTAGTGATTAATGTCGATTGGTTTTTAATGTTAAGTACTATATACCGAACTCACGCACACTTCAATTCGTGGCTTAACTTAACGTCGAAAATTATTAATATTTATGGAGAGTAAAATTACCAATTCTGCGTACATGTATACCATACCTATACATATAGGTACACTTAGTATATCTACATACGTATCTATGTACGTAACAAGTTCATAGTATACATACGTAGCCTCATTTGAGTCGAAAATGGTTGTACACTTTTAATTTATACGTAGTTGATAAGTGGGTAACTGAAAAATTGCATGGGTACCTACTACCTAGGGCGTTTCAATTTTACGCTTTTTTTTCGAAAATTGGAGGAGGGAGCAAAAAAAAGTTGTGAAATGACGTCAAATAAACGTGAAAAAAAATTGCGCTCTTTACCTTGAACCGTACCCCACTCCCTTTTGATTCAAACTTTCAAAATTTACATGAAAAATCATGAAAAATTTTTTTCTGTTTTCGATTTTTTTAGTGCTAACGTGTTATTGTAAATACACCACATGAGATCAAACAAAAACTTTTCGCAATTTTTTCGTTTTGTTTTTCAGGGGTTCTAAAATTCTGTTTGAAAATGGAAAAAATCAATTATTAAAATTTTGTTCAAGGTAATGAAGCAAAAATACGAAATTTCATCATTCTTCATAACATAATAAATAAAAGTACATATAGTTTTTGCTCTTTCACTTCAAAAAAAAAAATTCGGAATATTCGATCTTTTTCATTTTTACAGATGGTTTTAGAGCCTTTGAAAAACAAAAAAATATAGCAAAAAGTTTTTTTTTTTTGGTCTCATGTGGTCTACTATGACAAGTTAGTACCAAAAATATCGAAAAAATTTTTTTTCCAATTTTTCATCCACAATTAAAAATTTTAAATCAAAAGAGGGATGGTGTAAGGGTCGAGTTAAAGACCCCAAATTTTTACCACGTTTATTTAACGTCATTTTACAACTTTTTTCACTACCCTCTCGAACTTTAAAAATAATAAAAAAAAAAACAAAAATCGAAACCCTAATGGGTACCTCTACCTAATACCTCCTATCAGAGTGGGCCGAATTTTATTTTATTTTTTAGAATCTGCAAACGGCGGGGTCACAATCGTTGCGAAAAGATCTCATAATGATGTGTGGTAAAAATTTCAGATTTCCAACTCGATTTTTTCAACATGCAAAATTTACTTAGGATTTTAAAAAAATTGAAAAATATTGTTTTTTGAAATTATTTTCCAAAAATGGAATTATTGTACACATTTAAACCCAAAATGATCATTGGTGGCAATTTTTCACTACTAGCTCTCAATACAGATTTTTAGTCTGATCCTCTATGGCATGTCTATTGTGAATAAAAACCATGCTATTGCGGTCTGTCAATCTACAATGGTTGGGGGGGGGGTGCATCAAAAAATTCGTTTGGAGTCCTAGAAGACCCATACAACAATTTTTAACCATGTTAAAGTATTTATTTTCATTAGGTACTTCATTATTCTTTTCCCCCAATACTAAAAATCATTTACTCAGTTCGATACCGACCAAAATCGATCAAATTTGGAAATTAGGCTTCGATTGGCGGGCCATTTGATATCTTGGAGTAGGGATGACCCCGGGTGAAAATTCAATTGTGCCCAAATTTGGAGGAGGGGGTTCTGAGGGGCTACAATGGCAAAAATTATTTCTTTTTGAACTAATCGCTAGACTATTCAAAGGTGTGTAACATATCCAAAAATCAGCTTCCTAAATCAATTAGGAGGGGCAAAATGAGGGGTTTTCTCCTTTTCGACATTAAAAAAATGCTATTCCTCCGCTATCTTAACATAGCTAGGAAGTTTAAATTTGGTACATGGACTGAGTAGAGACTATAGGTGTGCCTTTAGGGACGTGGTCTTTTCAGCTTTATTGCATCCCCTTTCTACTACTGCTTAGGATAAAAGTACCGCGTTTTTTTTGTTTTTTTTTTTTTCAATTCACATACGTGATTGTATTTTACGAAAATCAGACTGAAAAGGCGATGTTTTTTTTTTACAAACGTTATTTTTTGATGACGGAAATTTTCCTCTGAAAAACACCACCCTGAAATCGATGTAGGGCATCAATTTTGGATAGTTAAATTCAATATTTCAGGATGATTTCTCAGATGTGTTTAAAAAGTAATTTTTTCGTGTTTTTTCGAGAATTTTTTCCTGTAAATTCTTAGAGATATGGATCGAGTAATACCTTTGTTCATTTAAGTTGAGTTTTAATCGCTTGTACCCTTTTCAGGGGTTCTCAGTGAGTACCCTAACATACAAAAATACAGTATAATGGAGTCAAAAAAAAAAAAGAAAAAGTGAAACATTGCTTTCTAAGGTCTAAAATCCGCTTTGTTAAATTTTTTTGTAGCAATGGATTTTTTTTATTCTTAACAAATTTATTCAGAAGACTTGAAAAAGGTCATTTTTGAATGCCCCTATAAATCGGCGATGGGAGGTAAAATTGAAATATTGTGTTTAATCATCTAAAACGGATTTCCTGTTCAAGTACATTACTTTTATTTTGAATCTCACGGTATAGGCTTGATAAAAATAGTAAGTATGCATTGTAAGTACGTTGTACACATATCGACCATACTGTACTTAAGCTTGCCTACCTACTATAGACTTTTGCAATAATTTAAACGTAAAGAAAAAAAAAACCATCGTCGTGGAACAATTAACCGTTCATAAAATCATTTATCACATCATTACGGTTAACTCGTTGCATATATTCAATTTTAAATGAGATAGACAGATCGTTGGGCCGTACAGAGAGATTTGTCTTTGGTAGATCTATTCATTTCAATCATCCCATTTAAAAGAAACCACAAAATAGTTTATTTGAATGAGCGTGGAGACTGCACGTTTGGTAAAGACAACGCATGTATGGTCTAGCGGAGGAGTAGGTCTAGGTACATGCCGAAAGAGCAGAACAGATGGATCTATTGAAAGGATTAACCTTTATATTATTGAACTGGTGCGGTTGTTTTTTTATTATATACGACGACGATACTTCATCATAATATATACTGGTGCTAAGTATTTGTCAGTGTTCCTCAGAATCTGAGATTGAGAATGAATCGTTTTAAATTGACGCTGTAATACGGCGAAAAATAAATAGCTATAACTAAAGTTTGGCGGTTTGATGGCTAAATTCGTGGTCTACGTATTGCATAGCCATATAGATAATTATATAAAAAAAATATATATACCGGATAATTAAATCGTATAGATAAGTAGGTGCTTGAATTTAACCGATGAGCGAAAGCTTATACTTGAGCATTTTAGTCCAGTTGATGCACGTTTTGCGATCCATTTCGGAGCCTCTCTTCGCATTTACCTATAGACTAGAAAAATTCTGAACTACTATAAACCAAATGATAAATGAAATAATCTTGAAAGTGCGCAGAAGCACGGATGTGTTTTCTTTTAATTAGTCATTTAACCGTATTTTACAATCGAATGAAACGTGCAATAACGATTTTTTTTTTTTTAGAACCACTTTTTCCATGCCCATCCGCCTGACGATATATCATTTAGATTTTCAAAGAATACCCTCCTGTCAACGTCACCCTCTCTTCTATTAAAACGCGTTACTTAACCGCTGGATCAGTTTTTTCTTACACACGGTCTTTTGCATATCAAAAGAGTTTTGAAATAGTTCACGAAAAATGAACCAGATTAATGGGGCTTGAATATGATTTATTTGAACGACATTGACAAGTAGTTTATAAGACTTCAACTCAGGTTTGTATTTGTCCGCCAATGCGGATAAGTACAGTATGGTCTTCTGCTCGGGGAAAAAATTGATAAATATCTTGACCGTGTGATATGACCACATTCAACAAAGATTTCTTAACATGTTCTGATGTTCGCATCAATAAACGAGAATGTCAAGCTGCTTCGACAATTGCACACAAATTTCAAATCTTAGTTTGGATTTTTTACGTTTAACAATTCAAAATACATACAAAAGATGAATCGTTTAAGAATTACGAAAATTTAAATTACCCTTACGAAGATGATTAAGTCGGTATATACGTGTGGAGAATTTTCTGATTATTTGACTTTTTTCAATAGGTGTTGTGGTATAAATCTAACGTTTGCCATAGAAACCACGATTTATTCAGTTTTCATCGTCTGGATCTGTATAAAAGACATTTTTAAATGAAATTTTACGCTAGGTTGGTGGTTGAAAATTTTCTAGAAATGGAAACTTGGCATAAAACAGTTTTTCATTAATATCATACGAAGAGTTTTTTCTTTGGAAATTAATATTAAAAGAATAGCTTAAATTCACTTTCAACTTGAATGGTTAAAACAGATAAATTACAGCTAACCCTAACTTCATGATGAGATGCGGTTACCATTTAACACCAGTGGCGTAGCAAGGGGGATTCCCCGGGCGGCAAATTTTTAGAGGTGGCAATTTCAGAACAGAATTCACAAAAAATAAGGTTTTCATGTTCGCTAAAAATCTCGTTTGTTTGTGTAAATATAGTTTAAATGTTGTGACGAAGACCTGAAGAAAAAAGTT
>FIZR01026916.1:0-14242 GCA_900060175.1 Ferrisia virgata
CTGCAATTTAAAGAAGACTATGCAGTGCAAAAAAAAAAGTTTTCTCTCGGAATCCTACTTGACATAAAATAAGGTTTATAGCGCTACTGGTGGTCGGCAACTGAACTAGATTCTTTTTTTGCGTTTTCCCGAAAAAATTTACGATGGCAAATGTCAGTTTTGATCCTCAGCTCCTCAATTATCGTACAAAAATTTCGTTCGCTTCGCCTTCCCTTAATATATTTCCCTCCCCCTCTCTAAGGGACCTAATTACCTATGTAAGCTAGTAAAATAGAAGCACGTCGATCGGATGATAATAGCCGTTTCTGCAAACGCAACGCAGAAATTTCACACTTTATTTTATTCAATAAATTGGCTAATTTTTCATCCTCTTTCGTCGTCTCGTCTCGTCTCGTCGCGTCGCATCGCCATCGGTCACCATGTGCACGTGGTTTTATCAATTCTAATTAGTCGGCGGTTTTTACAAATAGCGGTAGCGGCGCGTTGCGTCTCGTCGCGTACCCCTCCCCCCTCGCCCTCCGTCGTCGATGCCGACCCAGTCTTCACCGTATCAATTAAACAACGCTGAACAAGTTTAAAATTAAAACTACACGCACACAGAAAAGGACGAGCGACGCATGCGATATGCAAGCGGACGTTAATTTTTCTCTCTCCGTTGCAAAGTCTTACTCTTTTTTTGTACATATCGTACGTATAAATGTAGATTCATCCTAATATAATGGATACATATCTTTTCGTCTTCTTTTCCATCTCTCAATATATCGCGTTCATTTGTATAAATGTTCATGTACTAATTATAAATGAGAAATCAATTTAACCACTTATATATAAGTATATATATATATATAAAGGGTATAAAAATAGAATGTGCATACTGTGTTGATTAATTGTTTCGATTTTGTTCCACTAAAACTCGCACATGAGAGGAAAAAATTATAACTATACGTTGAAAATCAAAATATTGGCAATATTGAGCGTGAAATTTTCACGTTTTAAAAATGAACTACGCGATGTTGCTCAAGATAATGAAAATTTTCTTACTTCCATGTTTGCAAGAAAAGGAATTGTAAAGATTCATCCAATAATAAAATTTTCAAATATACAAAATACTGTGTTCGGTGACAGGAGGATTTTTTTTCTCAATCCCCGCGTTTTTACAAAATATACATTTCAACAACTCGGCTGAATCATGAAAATTTTTTGTTAATTTGTAACGTTTTAATATCTTTTGGCGGCCATTTTGCAATGAAAATTCAAAGCTTCATTGGCATTTTTTCCATTCGAATACGACTTATTTATCCTGTAAATACATCGTAAAAATTTCAAAAATACTAAAGCGATGAGCAAGGACCAAAAAAAAAAAAAAAATTAAAAAATGTTCATCCGTACTTCTGAGCCCGTACAGATACGTTACATTTTCCACGGCGTTCTCCTGGGAAGTACAACGTTCACGGGCTTCAGATGCTTTCCATATGTAAAAGGGACGAAAAAAAATCGTTCGGATTTCGCTGAGAATCAAATGCCTGCTTATTACTTAATAATTGAAAATGCTCAAAAAAATTTATAGTTTCCTACAACCCCCCCCCCCCCCATTTTTTCCGTTTTGAACAAGACTTTATTTTGAGCTGTTATGTTGTAACGAGAGATGAAGGAAAGGGCGAGGAATTTTATGAGATTTAACATTTCAATCTGAAGTTGACTTAAAATCGTAAAGATGGACACTCAATGCGTTGACCATCTAACCTCCTTCCCCCCTCCCAGGTCATTTTGATGAAAAGCTGAATTTTCGACATAGGCGTCGTTTTCATATAAATTAAACATTATGATAACGAGTTGTCCGTTGAATTCTCATTCCAACCATTTTATTTTGCTTTCTTTCATTATCAAATCAATATTTGGTCACTTATCCACCTGCTGTAACGTAATCAGAAAAAAAAAAAATAAATTACAATGACCCAGCAGAGAGGGGAGGAAGGGGAGGGGGGGGGTCAACGATACGATTTCCTAATTTCGTTACGAAAAAATGAATTTTAAATTCTGGGACACAGGAGAATTAAAAATTCTGCCATTGTAAAATTTTTTTCTCATTTTTCTTCATCCTGTTTTCGGCGAACTTTCATATTTTTCAGCGTGTTATCAAATTTTTAGTAAATTTGTAATATTTTCACGGATTTTTACCTATTTTCTAGTACAATTTTTAATAATTTTTAACGATTTTAGGTCGATTTTTCACGTCACATTTAAAAGAAACCAGGCTTCAGTGCATGTGGTGTGGAGGGAGAAGAAGGTGAAAGGAGAAGGCATCAACGAGATCCGTTTTGGAGTCCTAAAAGACGATTGAGCATAATTTTATGCACACCAGATCGTCACCCTTCTCCCACTCTTCGACAGGATAAAATTATTTACTCCGGCCACAAATTAGCCGCACACGAGTGAGAGTGAATTTCAGTTGAAAATTCAGTAGTACCCAAACGAGCTGAGAGATGAAATCGTAAAAATTGTTCGCCTTTAAATAGATCGATTGAGAATCAAAAATTTTTATCGTACTCAAAAATCAGCTTCTAACGTCGCCTTGATTAGGGATGGAAACAATGGAATTTTTTTTCACGTCGAACCTTCCTTTCCTCCTTCCCTCCATTTATGAGCTGAAGGGTTAGATTTAGTGAGTGTCCCAAAACGCCGATTGCAGATTTAGACTTTTCCATCTCCTTACACCCGGAGTGGTTTTAGGTTCGACTTACATATGCATTGATACATTTTCAAGTATTTTTGAAAGGTTGAAAATTTCGAATATTTCGATGCGTAACTTTTCAAGCAGCTGGCAGTGGAAACAAAGTGGTTTCGGATAAAGCTACAATCACACTACAGTTCTGAGAAGATGCAGGAAGTCTAATATTACTGAAAAATTACTTCGAGAATACAATTCAAGGTAGGGAAAATCAAAATTGATTCTCTGCGTTGTTTGATTTGCGACAAAAAAGTATAAAATTTCTTCAATATCTAAAAAAATGAAAATTTTAGCATGAAAAATAGAAAACAGCGGGAAGGGTAGTCATCGCGTTGACTTGGTAAATTCGCTTTTTTTTTTAAATAGAATAAAAATACTTGGAAAAATTTAAACAACTCGCTAATTACGGTCGCAATAGTATTTTTAGACGATGATTTCTAGAATACGCTGTCGTTCGCACAGGTTAAGTGATAAAAATTTAACGTCGAAGAATAGCTCGAATTTTTTTCTTTTTCAAATGTTCAATTCGAAGTACTTAAATCTCTCTATTTTATATATGTACAATAAGCAATGTACAATATATTCGAATTCAAGTGGAAATTACATCAAACTTGAGATTATACAAAACTAGAAGGTGCCTGGGTAGTGGAGGGGTAACGAAGTACAGAACAGATTATACGGGAGGTGAATTTGGCGAATTCGAGTGGAATTGCTCGCGTATTTCCGGGTATGTTTTTGGCAATACCGTCGTCGAACGCACTTCGCAGCTCAAGTAAGTGTATAAGATTTCTTTTGACCATCAACCTACGATACGATCTCCTGCGCTAATGCGAAAATTTTTCTCCACCAAGAAAAGGTCTACAAAAAAAAAAGGAAGAACGACTTTTATTACGAAAAATTCTCGCCAACAGGAGGCAATAAAGTGCGAGCGCGTGCAAGCTTTAATACAAGAACAAGACACATACACACGCGCGCCGCATTAACGATCAGAAAAATCAGCCGGTTCATTAGTTAGAAATAAAATAAGAATTAAGTATCTAAGTAAAAAAAAATTCTACGAATTATGTAGTATATATTTGGCGATTTGTATTTCGCACACATGATGCAGCGCGTTCGACGCGGGTCATCGCACCTCGACTGCCAAGGTTCCTTAGAATTTTTTACACTCGGTCAGACACAGACGAAAGAGAGAGGTGCCGGCCAGGTGACCTATCCAATTACTGGCGGGGTCCGCAGCAGAAAAAAAATTCACCCATCGCAGCAGGTGGGTATTTTTAGAGCTTTTTTTTTTTTTTTTTTTTTTTTTTTTCATTCTTTATACTTTTCGTTCTCTCTCGCAAATTTACTCCAAACCTACGTACTATGTCTGCATACATATGCATAATATGTATGTACGTAAGTATATAGTTATCGGCGAGGTCGACTCTTGGAAACGCGATGTGACGAGTGTAAATGACCGATGAGATGGTGAAAAATCGATGTTTCGACCTTGTTCGCAGAAGGATTCTACGTCTTACTTTAGAAATTACGGTCTAATGTATCAAATAATACAGCCCATACCATCGTCATTCATCGACCAGTTTTAATTACAAACAAAGATCACCCACCACCTTCGGCTCCAATAACCACCCGACGGGTATTAGCAATTCGCTGCAGACAATATGATCTATAGGATGGAAGTTTGATGCAAGGTGTTCAAAAAATTAGCCGTTAATTTTTGGGGAATTTTTCAAATCGCACAGAAGCGACCGAATTGGTCAAAAATCAAGAATTTTACGGGTCGTCGTTTTGTACCGAATTGCACGAGAATAGGAGAGATACTGCAGCTCAGATTGGTTTCGAAGGAGGTTCGCAAACGAGGAATTTTTTTTTTTCATCATGTACAACTACGTTCTGAATTTTCAATTTGACAGGAATAACTGAGCATTGAACAGTCGTTGAATCGGTTAGAAAAATGCGCTTTTTGGTCTTCGTATTCGATGCGATGATTTCAGAAGATAGTTGACTGGCAACCGAGAACCAGCATTACGTTATCGAAGAACTAATACCATTGGTATTTCCTTTAAGTTGAATTTTTGAAATTATTTTTATTCGACAATCGCGATTGGAAACCACTGAACCGGATTCGAAAAATGGAAAAACTCGTTAGAACTGATACAACGATAAAACTATGCATATACGTTTACGTGTCCGTCTATGTACCCTCTTCTATTCATGGGAAACAACACGTTTTTGTAATGTTTGGACATGCTCCAGACAAATAAAAATTTCAGGGACTGAAAAGATGTACGGATAGCGCCCATCGTAGGGAATGGCAATGGGTAGGTAGAGGTACCGCTGCAGTAATAATCTCGCATGCACATAGAAATCTTTATAGCGTATGAATCACGAATAACTAACTGGCACGAGTTAGGAAGGATTCGTTCGTTAAAAGGTAAACATTCGGCTTTGACCTGACTCATTCGAGCGACATTCATTCATCTTTGGAATGGAAAATTCCGGCACCGCGGACAGTCAATTATCACTTACACTCGAACATATGAACTAGAAGGAAAAAACCGATTAACGGCCGCGGAATCAGTACGTTCTATTTTTATAAATCAATTTCTCGTCGAATCGCCGCATCCTCGGTCTGGGTTACTACAGTACATCTTCATATTATTCAATTTACTGTACATAGGTCACCAGAAGAGACGAAAGCAGCCGAGGACCTAATGGTCTTTTTTAATTTATCTGTGATACGTCTTATACGAGCAGAGAAAAATGTATGTATACTTGGGACAGCAGACACATTTTATGCACGTAAGTAAGCTTATATGATGTAGAAACGACGCGATGCGACGCGACGGCTAAATACATAAATTGACGTGCACGAGCTGGCTACTTATTCGCGCGTGCGCAGATCTAGCCAGCATTCGATAAGACCAACCAGTTGAAAGTTTAAACGATTCGAAACGATTAATTTGCGTGTGCCCCAAAGGTCAATAAATCGCTCACTCGTTGGCTCGGCCGGTCCGCAATCTATTCTGCGCGAGACGACCGCATAATGGGGCTGGTAAATTATTATTACGCCGGATTACATGAACATATGTACGTGTAGAAGTAGATGTTGTATGTCTATGTCTATGTCTATGTCTATGTCTATATGTGGTACACCATACGACGCAGATTTATTATTCGGCGTTGTTCGAAATTTATAACAGCGTAACTACTACGTAGGGACGTACTACACTATTGTACAGCACAGCACATATACTAGCGCAGCATTAATTGATCTCTATGGCTCCGCGGCCGGTTGCTGCAACTACGTCGACATCCGCAGTCATCCATTAGGGCAGCATTGCCGATCGATGACCAAGGTGAGACTTGCCGACCCCTTGCTGCGTTCATACAATGTTCAGTTAGTCTTTTTCTCGGTTCGCAGTGTCTGTAGTATTATATATTTCTCTCCCCTACCCGCCGCCATTCTGCCATTTCTGGTCATTTCTGCTAAAAAAAAATCATCGTGAATGATATTCGATCAGATTTCTATCCGTAAGTTGCGCATCGATGATTTTTTTTCACATAGTTTTCGTCATTCGCAAAATTCAAAATTCAAATGCCAATCAGATACCCTCGCCACTATTCAAAGTATCTTTTCAATTTCAACTTCACCGATTGATTGTGGTGATTCAATCAGGTACCAGATCTTTTCTCGTTTCTATGTAATTTTCAAGTGATATACTCCCGAGAAAGTAGAAGTGGAAAATTTAACGGCATAAATCGAGTATTTTTAATCGAGACAACATTTTGCCATTGTCTTGGTATCAAATGACCAAACTATACGACGGCATGTGACATTCGAGTTTCTTTTTCCATTCTCCAAAATTATTGAAATTACTTCCCGCAAAAAAATATCTGCAAAGCAAGTGTATTTTGCAATTCTTTCTTTCTTTCATCTTGTATAACAATGGTACGCATGCGCAGTAGTAATTTATCACCAACGCACATGCGCAGTATTGGTACATCACTGGTGCGCATGCGTAGTGCTGTAACCTTAACAGTGTGTTTGTGTGGTAGTGTAAAGTTTCACAATACGCATGCCGTGCGTATGCGCAGTAATTACTTATGAACGATGCAGGTGCGCTATGAATATATTTTTATCTTTAACCATTTTTCAGTAGCGTGTCATCAGTTGATGATCACATTAAATTCTTTTAAAGGTGCCAGTCGTCGCATTATTTTGCACAACTATCGTATGAAAATGATTGCTTGATCTTGCCTTAGCTTTTCAGCATACTACTTATTTCTATCATTGGCGCATAATTTTCCCAACACAATGATTCATGACTGATGTGTAACGAAACTAATGTTCCCAAATGACTAGGTTTACATTACTGTCCACCTCATGCCAAAAGCCCTTATTTTGTAGAAATTAGAAAATTGACATTGAGCTGTTTTACTCGAGCATAATTTCAACTTGATTGAATCTTAATTTGTGTTCATGATCACATAAATGATTTTTTCTTTTTTGTTTTTAGTTTCATTATTATTGATTTGTTTCATTTTTAACTTTTTCTTTTGTTGTTTTATTTTTATTTTAGACCTTGATGCTCTGTTTCTTTCTAAAGTGAATTATTCTGCCTTCATAGCCTTTTAAGTGTGCAATTGCCCAAATTTTTGACCCTAATTATTTATTGATGTGTGTAAAGTGAATTAATTAGTATATTAGTTTAAAAGAAGCATTTTGATAAGTTTCTACATTGGTGATGGTATCTAGTTCATATGGCAAACTCAGATCATCGATAAGGCCTGAAGGGTTTTGCAACACTGGAGCATTAGTACCCAGCATCTGGGATCCCATATGGCTGCAAGTTTGGGCTACATTAACTGGAGGGTACAAAGGATGCGATTACTTTCGCTTGTCTGATTAAGAATTGACATTTGATAAATCACTGATTAAACCATGGTAGGGTATATGGTACACTGGTGTGAGTGGTGTCTTAAGTTCAGGTGTGTGTAAAATTAAGGGAATAGGTAACCTATATCGGCTGTCTCCCACGTTTCTTTTCATTATGAGCTTAAGGAATTTCAGAGTAGGGCGTGCCATCCATAGACTAATCTTATAGAAGGTCTGGGTCTGTCAAATCTGGTGTTGGTGTATGCTGGCATTCGGTTGGCGAAAGCTATCTTTAGTATCCTACAGACCTCTGCGCGACTCGTTCGCAAGCATTGCTTTATATAAGAGATGGGGCCAACGTAATCCAAATGCAACCACGAAGGCCATCAAAAAACACCATTAATTTTTCAACCAGTTCGTCTCACACAGTCAGTTTTACCAATTTTTTCCTCTGCTCGCTTCCATCGTATATGTACTAAGCACACTAGGCGAGCTGCAAACAGCTGCGACAATACGTTTGCCTAAGGGGAGTGGGGTGGTAAGAGTGAATGAGTGTGTGTGTCTGTGTAGGTTGGGTACATATATTTTAAGCGAAATGCAAATAACAGGACAGACTTAATAGAATGATAATCATCAATTATATTCAGAATTTGATACTCGATAGAGAAACAGAGAATAGAGAGAGAAAGAGAGCGTAATATTAATTCGAAGGAGATACTGGTACATTTGATGCGATTTTTTATTTTATTTCTTGTTTCTGCTTGAAAGATCAATCGCCACAGACTGGTTTATTGAGTGTCATATTGATTTGGATGCGTCGCGTCGCCAAGTCGTTAATTTTTATTAGCACAATTGAGCGTGAGGTGAACAGAGAGACAGACAATTTTTTATGCAAATTGAAAGAAAATTAGCCTCTTAATTTATGGCTTTCGGCGAATCGATAGATTCTGCCAAACTGAAAGAAAAATTAATGGCGCGCCGGTTGAAAGAGCACGTCGATATTTTATTGGCCACATCGCGAAATCGAACACTGCCGTAAATGCGGCGCTTAAGATCGTCTAATAGCGAGGACGATGTTAGATATGACAAAAATTATGCCAAAAAAAGCATCGCGAAGTTTTTTTTTCTCATTGTTCGGCTTATTCGATGTTCGATGATGTAATGATTGGGTTTCAAATCGGATGGTATAGAATTGTAAAATCGATACCTAAGAGCGATCTTCATATAGAAATCAAGAGGGACTGTATACGGGTACAGTGATACGCTTTTTAGATGGAGTAAGAGTGTTATTTGGAGGCAAATTCCAAAATTCAACCAAAAAACGATATGTTGAAAATTTTTTTTAAATTTCAGAGTTTTATATCTGGTAGTGCTACAGTTCTGACGGTGGAGCCAAATATGCCATTATGATAGACTCGCACTTCGGAATTCCTCACACAATTTTGCCTGGCTCCAACTCAAGAGTCGGCCTAAAGATTACGCACCATAAAAAAATAATAAGCAATAACTTGATTAAAAATCGTACTTCTGGATTACATGAAAGTTCGATTGTTTTCTAAAAGCTGGGCTTCTTTCAGATAGTTTTGGAGCCGGAGTGCATCAGTTTGAAAAATTGGCCAAAGTCGGATTCTTTACATTTTAACCGTTGGGCTCCAGCTCTAGAGTCAGACTTCGTTCATTTAGAATGTTGGGTTCCGACTCTAAAGCTACGGTCCTTTTACTCCAAATGTTGAGCTCCAACTCTAGAAACGGACTCTCTTCATTAAGAATGCTGGGCTCCAGCACAGGAATCAGACTTCCTTCATTTAGAATGTTGGCTCCAACTTCGGAGCAAAGCTCCTTTCATTCTAAATGTTGAGCTCCTATTCTGGCAACAGACTCTCTTCGTTATAAATGTTGAGCTCCGGCTCAGGAAACAGGCTTCCTTTATTTAGAGTATTGGGCTTTTTCCATTTCAAATGTTGAGTTTCAATTCTGGTGGTAGACTCCCTATATTAAGTTGGGCTGCAACTTTGGAGACAGACTCTCTTTATTCAAAATGTTGAACTATGACTCCCATGTCAGTCTCCTCTCATCCGGATTCTAAATATTAGACTTCAGCAGCAGAGTCAGCCTGTTTTCATTTCAAATGCCAAGCTTCAGCTGCGAAACCAGGGTTCTTTCATTCCAAGTATAGGGCTCTTCTTTTCCTCACTCTGAATGCAGTTTTACTCCGACTCCAGAGCCAGGCTCCAATTCTGGCACCATACTTCAGCCTTTCATTGCAAAAGCCAGATTACTTACACTAAAGATATTGGATTATTCCAACTCCAGAACTAACGAACCAGGCTCCTGAAGCAGTTTGGCTTTCAAAGCTGCTAAATTGCATTTTTTGGGAATGCAAGGGAGGAGGGATAGCTTGGTATAGCAATAGAAAGCTAACAATTTATCACTTTTTTACGGTGATTGTAGTGAGGGGAGGGGAGGTAAGGGATGGCTGAAGGCATGATAAATCAACTCAAAACATATGAAAAAACCGGATGAAAGAATTGAGAAGAGGGGGTTCAGGATGTAAAGTAGACAACATCGAAAGTGACCAAATGTACACCATCGCTTTGGAATCTACAAATCTTTCGATATCAACACAGGATAAAAAGGGGTCCAGATAAAAACGTTAACGAAGGGTCCAAACAGAAATGGAGAGATTTTTTGAAATTTGTGAATCTGATTCTAGTTTTGATTCTTTAAAATTTGGGAACCCAAGTACCGCGGTTCCACAGATAAAAGGAATCCGATTGTTTGCTTCTCAAGTTTAGGTAGTTCTTCATTCTTATTTCTTGAGAAATTCTACCGCTTTTCTTATACTATTTCATTGCTTTCGAAATATTTTACAAGAAAAACGAAAATGTTGTGATCATTATCAATCGATATAAATGTTTTTCTGTGTTCCCCTTCCAGTTTCAACTATAAATTCTGGTAAAAAAAAATGTTTACCGATTGGAAAAGAATCGTTTACTCGCAATTCTCCAAAAAAGAAGAATCGGATTTCTCTTTTTGCGATTTGTCGAAATATTGGATTCGGAATCTTTTTGCGATTCGAATCCGATTCTACAATTCCCTTGTGATTCTTTTGTGCAGTTTTAATCGCACCACCTTTGGGTCCAAAGATGAAATGCTTACTTAATCTAAGAATGAATCACAAAGGCTGTAGCAGACTAGCAGTGTTCAATTGACTCTTCAAAGATGACTATTCTCAAGTTCTTCGAAATTGTCAACCCCCTCCCCCTCTTACGACTCCGCCAATTTCTGATGCCAGAACATTCAAAACCAGTCATAGATTTCTAAAAAGGAATGTCAAACATCGTCGCTAAAAACGGTCGAAATGAACTTTTAAAACCGTGAAACAAATTTTGCAAATAGTCTGTTCGCACCCCTTCTCCCTCTTCAACTACTGCTGATCGATAATACATCACAGCTGTAGTTTACTTAGGAAAATCGTATTAATTGGACAGGTTTTCTTCAATGGAGTGTGATTTAGTAAAACGATAACTCCAATATCGTAATACCAAATGTTGACTTAACGATAATATAAATTACACTTATTCTTAAAATATTGTTTCAAAGTGGTCGTTACTTCGTGAAATATGGTTTATGGAATCAAACACGTGGATACGTCACCTATACCATTCGTTAAAACTTCGTAATAAAATAAAAATCATGCGATTATCCAAGGTTTTTGAACATTGAACATCGATAAAAGTTGATATCAACTGAATGCTGCAGATTACGGTACCTACACAGATTCATTAAGAAAAGTACAATTTGTATTGGGTATCTTATGCTGTCGGTTCATAAACGTTGCGCTATGAAGAAGGGATGGTATGAGCATTGGTAACGCTATGATCCCATCGAAAATTATTTTTCATTGAAGAAAAGACAAATGATTTACTTTGGTAATAGGGAGGTTTAGGAACAGAATCAAATCGAGACGTGTCTTTTTGATGAAATCCCAACAAGAGGGTAGCGTCGCCGGCCAATACGACGCGTATTCCGGTGATAATGTAGAATATTTAACCGCATACAATAAAATTTATCTTGCAAATTAAACAGATATAACAATTTCGAAACACTATCGAGTACCCACTTCAATCAACACTCCAATGTAGAAAAAAATTTCCACATATTACTCATACTAGTCAAAGTCAAGTTGAAAATTAACACTACGAATCAAATACCGGTATATGAATCTAACCAACGATGACAGTAGCGTAAAAGTTTTCACCGACATACTCGTCGACTAATTTCCCGGAGGTAAACCTACGACAACGTGTAAGACGATGTCTATGAAATTGGTTCCTTTGAAAAAAAAAAAAAAAAAAAAAAATAGATCATCGCATCCTCAATCATCTTAGTTTATATAGCTTATTTGAAACCACATCGCGGTCAAAGATTAACGACCACCTGTTTCTAATCTCATCATCCTTGATAATCAATTTGCTTTATTTTTTCGAGTCGCGATCAGCCGGCCGGCCGGTACGTTACTTTACAATATAATCTTGGCGATAAAAAAAAAAATTACGCGCATTCAGCGTTACCGAAGTCTAGTCTGGCTATTCTTTCAATCTTTCAAACATCCTTATCAAAGTGTCGCCGTCGCCGATGGTTACAGTGGTTGAGAGACGCTGAGGTACTAGCGTAGCATGACCAAGTGACTATAATTTCTTTTTTGAATTTTTATTTTCAATTCGATCTTTATTCTTGCACTCGAATTGATAATATCATGGTAAACGAGTGCACCTACCCAGCTATGAAAATCCACATCCACAAGTAACCATTGAAATTCGAATTCGATAACGAGCACACCCCATCACATCGAAGTACGTCGTTCGGTTGTTATGACTTCGCACAATCGACGCAGTCTAAACAATATGGTTGTGGGTACCCTTTGCATTTTATAAGCGAATGTATAATTATTACCTGCGTACACTTGACATGTTAACACCCTCGGAAAAACAAAACAAAGTCGCCGACACGGTATCGGCAATGGCACGCGGCTCGACTCGACTCGCAAGTTCAATACACGAGGTTTTTCTCTCATTTTTCATCCACGTCTTGAAATTAATCGGCGAGTCTCTCTCACTCAATGCATAGTTCAAGTGAGTCTGAGTATACAGTACGTAACTCGAATCAGTATGCAAAGATGGTCGCTTTCAGGCTTTTAATCCATTAGTAACAAGCCCAGCATCTTTTTTGTCTGATGTTAAATTACTGGTGCCTACGTAAATCTATCTGTAGCCTTATCAATTCGATAATCGTAATAACTATAACAGTCGGGTCGACTGATAACCCAAACTATCAAAATACATATTACCGCCATTCGACACATTACGACAAGAAAGAAAGAGAAACTTGATAAGAGATTAAGCTGCAAACGAAAAAATCCATCATTCGAGTTGATCGGCCGTAGGAAGAATAGAATCGTGAAGTGGAATATTATCATTAAAAAATATCCTTATTTTATATGCATATTGCACAGCATTTGCTACTAAAATGTTGCTTAAGGTAACATCGATTCAATTTTTCCACTTGCATTTACATTCACATCTTTATCCTCGAATAGATACGTATACAGTATGTAATTTTTAATCGACTGATAAGGAATACTCTTCAACGATATCGATGAATGGAATACCTACAATATGACGCATAGCTGCGTTTAGATTGAATTTTTATCACACTATTGAAGAGTAATTTAATGCGAAAATTTACAAAAAGAGGAAATGAGGAAAATCCATAAATCGTCGCACAAGGGAATACTAATAATCTCAGATCTTGTTCGATACACCAATCTGAATTTTTTTGTTTGTTACGGAAATAGGCCAAATCAAGAATTGCTCAGAATTACTGCAGCGATAAGGAACCAAACAGATATCATTACGTAGCAATGAAGAACCCTCCTCGGTGACGTCACTCTTAGCTCATTTCAAAGAAAATCGATAGTAAGATAAGAAAGAGGAGGAGAAAAGAGATAAGTCGAAACGGAACTGAGTAGGTGGTATGAATTTCTAAAATCCATCGACTTAAATCAGAAGTACATACAGTACTTGGTAGCTACGAAATGTGAAAATTATTAATCTAATACAAATGCAGGGAAATAAATCGCAGTACGAATTCAGTTCTGCCATTTTGAAGAAAGAAAATACAATAAATCGAGCTAATAGACAAAATAATTTCAGAATTCAATCTTAATTCCCGTATAAAGACAAAACTACCCTTTTGTGAGATCTCGACATTATATAGGTTGCCTTTCTCTCTTCTGCGGTCCTCAATGAGATTAAGTTGGCCCTTCTTCCCTTCTGGGGTCCGTAATGAAATTAACAGTCATATCAGTTCCAAATTTGAAATCAGGAGGTCAAATTACCATACTACACTCGAAAATGATATCAATTCCGAACTTGGTCCCTCTCCACTTAGTATTAGTGCCAGATTCGGAATCAAGTAGCAACGAAAATAATATGAAGTTTGGACTTGGCCTCTTCGTCTTGTAGGCCCTTAATACTGTCAAGAGCAGGCCCGTAGTCAGAAGGGGGCAATAGGGGGAGTTGCCCCCCTAGAAAAATTACCCAAAAACCCCATTTTTTACTTTTTTCTTGGAC